>JAYJLV010063482.1:0-16981 GCA_036873485.1 Torymus texanus
CTGCAAAAGTAAAATTAACTTTCTATTTTTAAGTTAAAATCACAGTTTAAATAGTAAAATCTGCTGATTTTTTTTTTCTGTGTGTTTATTAACACAAACACGATTTTCATGGATTCTTTTTACCTACTAAGCGTTACTAAAGTGGTAGTTTTTAGACCAGTAGGTGAAAAAAGTCGTCAGCGTGTGATAAATACTGAAAAAACGCAACTGCGAGTGTTTTAAAGGTTTATTTCCCGCTAGTCAAGTGGTAAAGAATTTAACTCTTCTTAGGCGTGAAATAGTATATTGCGCTTGCAAAATATAAACGTTTTCCAGTGCTTTACACGTATACTATGACGAAATACTATTTTATGGAACGCGGTGAACAATACGTATTATTAAGGAGGGCAAGAAACAAACTTCGGTTACTCGAGCCTCTCTGGCAGGAGCGAAACAATAAGTATATTCTCACTCGACGATGTGAAATTCGTGCACACGAGAAGGAACACAAGAGCTCGAATTTCACGTCCGGATAGTTGAAAAATAATGTGCACACTATACCCGCTCGATATATATATAATATACTACTATTATTTTCTTGGATACCTAAATATAACAATAAAAGCTGCTTGTACTAGTTATAGCTTATAGTGCTTCAGATAAAAAGCCAAACCGATCGTCAGGCGTCAATGTGGATTTGGACATTTGATGACCGTCATACCTCTGGTCGTTAAAATGACGAAGCTGTACAGAAGCATACCAGATCAAACAGTACAAGAGTTGCGCGGAATGATAAAGCTCGCAACATTCCGCGTGTGTAACCAATATCGATGAGAGTGTGTGAGAGAGAGAGAGAGAGAGAGAGAGAGAGAGAGAGATGAGTATCGCGTTTATCGGTCCCGGTGTGCAATTCGCCTCTGTTTCCGCTGGGAGTTAAAGCCCAAAGCTATTAAGCGGTTGCGATAGCGTTCTAAATTTTCAAAAAATATCGATTGTAATGGTTAATACGTAGTTTAAAACATTGAGAAATATATTATTACTTGGGATAAAATAGATATTAGCAGCTCATTTTGCTTTGTACACTCCAATTACAAAATTTAATGTTTTTATCTTAATTAGATTTTATAATTTGAATTCTGGATATGTAGACATATTTTCCTTTAGGAAAGCAAATATAAATAGAAACAATATTCTTTAACTATAAACACATTTTATATTTAAAGTTTTACTAGATAATTAAAGGTTACCTTAAACTAGGATATTTATCATTTCTAAAGTGCATATTACTATATGGTTTTAACACAGAAGATATTAATCTTGACTATAGCACTTGAATTAAACACATAACAACGATCATAAATACTATTTATTTTGATGGTCCTACGAGGATCATAGTACGATGATCTATGAACTCCAACCCTAGTTATTTAACGTTAATTTCTAACCTCGATTCTCAGCAAAGCTCTTGAAGACTGCATCTTTAAGAGGTTACTCTGATTCCCAGAACCACGGGCCAGCAAAGGAATGTCGAGAACTCGACGCCCTTAAAGTACTTTCCGTACAAACGATGAATTTCTCCGAAGCAAAAGAAGAAAGAACACAGCAGTGTTGGTGCAGGAACATAGTATCGAAGATGCAATCCCTTGTAAATAATGAGACCTCAACATCAAACCGGAAAAGTTATTGGCGTAACACCGGATCGTACTTCTTACGCTTCCGCGTGCAGGTTCGCGCGAAGCTCTTCGGACTAAAGCCCCCGGCCATTAGCTCTCCTCTCCTCTCTCTCTCTCTCTCTCGAGCGCGGTAGCTCTCCTTTAAATCAAGGGAGAAGAACCAGGCCGTTTCACAATGTGGAAAATGATAGCACGCTTTCCTTTGTGTTGCATTCGACGAGAATGAGAGAGCTAGAGAGAGAGAGAGAGAGAGAGAGAAAGGGAGGAAGGTAGGGTGAGAAAGAAGAATCCCAAGTCCACAACCGACCTCGATTCGCTATTGTCGCGCAATTCCGCGATAATAAAAAAACGAGACGAGAAGACGAAGGAGAAGAAGTGCGAGCGAAGAGGAGGAAAGAATGAGGGAGGTAGGGAAAGCAAGAGCTAGCGGAGTCGTTGCTTTGGTACTGGGCGCATGACATCCGCATTTTCTCTTTCTACTCGTAAGAAGGAGATAGAGAATGAGAGAGAGAGAGAGAGAGAGAGAGAGAGAGAGAGTCGGAGAGGAAGAGCGAGTAGGCGACACTCTCAGCCTTTTTCTCTTTCATTTTTTTCTTGCCTCTTTCTTTTTTTCTGTTCTTCCTACGCTTTCTATACTATACAGTTAGTCTACTCCTCGGCCTTCTTATGAAGCGTTTCCTTCATTATGTTCTTGGATGGATGCTCCGTGCTCTCGACGAATGGGAATGCCTTAATCTCCAGTGAAACCTATACTACGAGCAGAAGGTGTTTACAAGTAAGTTTTCGTTTGTGTATGTACCTACGTGTTATATATGTATGTATATGTGTACGTGTCTTTCCTCCAGTTCGTCTTGATCGTAAGCTTTGCCTTGATGAGAGAAAAGACGTACAAGGGTGGAATCTTTAGGTGATTGAATTTTTCGAGTGCTCCATTCCTCCCTAGATAGTTTCTCGCTGTTATAAGAAGAAAAATATTCTCATGCTAGAATTATTTAAAATAAGACTTTCTTAGCAAGATATCGGTGAATATTTTCTACATGGTTACTTTAATTTTTTATTTTTTAAATTACTGATTAATCTGTAATGCTGATACTCGCGTACACATACATCCACGCGTACCTTTTCTACTTTATAAATACATATATAAGAAAATAAAGTCATACTTACGTAAATTAATATCTTGAAAAATAGTGATTATTAACATTGATTATGACCATAATGATTAATAACATATTTCATTTTTTATGTCTAATGTATCATCGTGCCTTTAAATTTGTATTTTAGAAATTATATATTCTGTAAATTTTAAAATATAGTATATCTTTAATGGAGAAAAAATTGAGGATACCCTAGCTACGATATTGATTTCACATGAAGCTGAATTGTAAAAAGAGTTTTTTTGACTATGTTGCGTCATTCTTAATAAAGTCGGGTAAGTTATTTTAGAAAAATTTTTTTATTTTTGTTTTTAAGGCAAAAATGAACAAAAATGTATAAACATATAAACTACAATCTATTTTCTGCTTAAAAAAAGATATCGAATACTTAAAAAATAAAATTTTTAAACAATTTATCAATCATATTTTTAATATTTTTAGCTTTTTCAATGTTTAACAAAGCTTTTCCATAAAATGGAGATAAGGAAATGTGTCTGCGTCTGAATTAAATACAGACAAATTGAGGCATCTTATCTTATTTAAATTATACTACTTCTTGAATTTTATATGTAAATAATATATTATCTACAATTCAATTGATTTCAACAGTTTGATTAGCCCTTCTAAATTAAAAAATTTGAAATTTTTGGATCTTCAGTATAGTAGACCTATACGAGTATAATGCACGTTTCGTTTTCAAGCCCTCACTCTAGGGCACTTGTCACTGTCACAAATTACACCTTGTTTCAAGCCTAAGACGACTAAAACGGGCAGTAAAAGAGAATATATATAATTACACATGAGTACTGTTAACCTAAGAAAGTCACTAATTATACCTCTGCAGTGGATTAACTAGATAACAGAAAGTTTGGTAGAGTTAATACAGATTTTATAACAGTTTTGAAAATTTTGGCACCGGTAATCAATAATAATGAATAGTTGCTATAATAATGAGTATATTTATACAAGATATCAATTTAAAGCTTGGAATATATATATATACACACACACACACCTAATCATAAATAAATAGTTAAAAAACTAAAATTAATACAAAATCAGGGTTATTTATGAAATTCTTTTGTACTTTAAGAGTATTGATATATCCAAAGAAAGTTACTTCTTTAAAAGACTTCTTAAAGCAGCAGAGGCGTTTCAATTCACTCTGTCTTGGAGCTTTTATACTTTATGCACAGTCCTCTTTTTTAAATCCGCAATATCGCGTATTGGAAGGATCAGTTTTTATTTTTTGCTTATTGCTGATACTGAACCTGAAAGACATCTGTAATCATCGGTTTCTTAAACTTGTTATGAACATATAAATTGATTTTAATTATTATCCAAGTCAATTAGACTTCTTATTTTATTCAAGTTTTTTCAGATCCAATAAACCACCCAATAACAATATAATTTATATTTTTTGGATCAATTAATTATTAATAAAAATATAAAATTTAGGCAAGAAAAAACGTAGATATTTATCTGAAACATTTCTAGCGGTTAATACCAGCTTCATATATTAACTTGTTCATTGACAAAATGTTCTTTTGTTATAAAATAATAACATGAGATAAAATATATATAAAAAAAATTAGTATACGATATGACTTTTATCAGATAATGTCTTTTTATTCAGAAGTGATGAAATATTCTAAATGGTAGTTCTGCATGTATACTCTGAACTATTCAGGAAATAAAATTTATTGATATTTACATTTGCGTGCAAATCTTATATCTATAATGGAAGATCTGATTTCCTGGGTTTTTTAAATCCATATAAATAGAAGCAGAACTACGAGCGTGCCTATTTCATGATTCAGTTTTGTGTAAATAATTAAACGGTGTAAAAATTTTTTTGCATTCCCTTTAATCTCGAGCTGGCACAAAAGTTCTAATTTCTGATTCACTTCCTGATAAATAATAGAATAGCTTGACATATAGCTTTTTTTGTTTTGCACTATAAACTTCTACAGTTATACTGCTCTTGCATCGTAAAAAAAAAATAAAGAAAATTAAAATAGTCCCTGTGGAAGATGAAGTCTGTAAAGGTGAGACAACGAATTTCGTTTTTCGAAAAATCGATCCAGCAAAAGCAGAGTAGAGGCGCGAAAATGGAACAATGCCGAATATAATAACGAGCGAGGAGTGAACGAACAGTGCGATGCATCCGCCACCCGCATTGTGGTCTGAGTGTTCGGGATGTACGCAGCAGCAGTGTCGCCCTGAGACTCATCTTCTTATACTCTTGCGAATTCGCGCATTAATTTTCTCTCGCTCCCTCTTTCCCTCACGCATATATATATATATATATATATATATATACAAGTAAAATTGCTTCACGTCCGCCGCCAATTGCAGCCAACATCAATTACAGGCAATCGCTCGGGAAACTCATGCATCCATGTTCCTCTCGATATCGAACAGTTCACGTGTCTGCGTGTTAACTTCCTCTTTCTTTTGCCTTTGGTTCCATCGACTTTTCCGCTCGATCGAGCGGATGTATTTATCGCATGCTGTGTGGAAGCTTTCTTTATCTGCGTATGTCTTCATTTCATGCTAATTCGTCTGACTCGTGAAATAAGTAATTCATTTATGCCGCATTGAAATTCACTATACGTGGTTGAGAGATTTATCGGTGAAACTGGAGTATATGAACACATTATCTAAAAGGTAAAAGCTTAATCAACATTTATATATCTAGTTTAATTATTTTATATCATTTATTTTTCTTTTATTTTATTCATTTATGTCAAGGGCCCTTTTAATACAAAACAGAGTTAGGAAGATATAAATTATCGCAAAATTGAGCATAATTGATATAAACAAAAAATTGTTGTTTATTAAACACAATAAAAGAAGGGTCTAAGATCTTTTAAGTGTGGAATGAAACAAGACCTATATAATTCCACTAATACGTAGATTTTCTTAGTTATCTCGAATTGCGTAATGTGTATATATAAATCAGTGTCTATATTGAGATGCTATATACATATAATTCATAAAAATCCGTAAATTGCCTGTAATTAATTAAAAAAGACCATACCAAAACGACTTAAACTTAGTAAAATATTTACGCTTTGAATTTTGTCAGAAAAAATTAATGAATCGGTTCGGTGGTTTATATCGTAAGGTTTTGAACCATGCTCTTTACAAATCCGAGGTCAATTTTTAGCTAGAATGCGCCATTTTTTAAATATGGTTACTCAAAGAAAAAGAAAACGAAAAAATGAAATTTTTTAAAATTTTTTTATATTTTTTAATAGGATCCTGTTTTTGGATCGTCCTGATGGCGCTATAAGTCTGGTGGTATACAAATCTTAACTAAAGATTGCTGCCAGCTAGAACTGAAGATTCAGGATGGCGGCTTTTATGAGTTAGGAAGATGATTTCCTAATGTACACACGACCAACATAGAGTTTCTACTACGATAAAACAAAATGGTAGCTACACATATGACTTTTTACATCAAAATTTGGAAAATTTTACAGTTTTTTTTTACATTTAAAATTTTCTAAATGAGTAAAATGAGTATTTTGAGTTGTTCAAAATTTTTATAGTCTGATGAGAAAAATTCAAAATAGCGGATATAAGATGGAGAACAGAAATCGAGAAAGCGAATATTTTAAGTAAAGAAAATACTATATGCTATTCTACGTATACAATTTAGAGTAAATTTTTATTTTAGTGCAAACTTTTTATTAGAGGCATCCCTAATTGCAAGCGCAAGAGGGCGGGAGAGATGGAGCGCGAACAAGCGCGAGAACGCGGGAGCTCGGCAATTTCGTCATTCGCCAGTATATATACCAAGAGACGAGTCGAATCGTTCGATATAGCACGACGAACTCAAGAAAATCGGGGGTTCGAGGGCGAGCGTGGGCCGTAAAACGCGGAGAGGGTTCGGAGTCGACTATCTGGCGAGAACTATAGCGGCCTTAGGTGTTGGTCGTGAGTTTTGCGGAGACCGCGTATCATTGTCTATAATTATTAAATGCTAAAGGAAAAGACTTTTTCATTTTGTCTGAAGTATTTATTTTGCTTTAATTAAAAACTGTATTCAATTATAAATATATTTATTTTTAATTTTATTTTTACTTGTACGTCAATAAATATTTTCCACAGTTAGCTAATCGATACTTATGAGTTTATTATAAACTACAGTTTATGATATTCCAAATTTATATATTTCAAATTTTCTATGTAGTATATTTTTTTTGTATATTATAACTACAACTTATATATTATAAGCCTGTTTATATTACACTATAATTATATTATAATGTATTATAAGTGTAAAAAATAGGGGTTGCAATGTATAGCAACGAAGCACCATATGTTTATACGCGTCTTGTTTACAAACAAAGGCAGCCTAGCCGATACATATATAGTAGAAATTAAATTTCATGAGATACATTAAAATCAAATCAATTCTTTATTAAACTGAACATAAATACATTGAAATTAATGTATATTTTCATTGATTTTAATGCGGTATACATGATCAATATATATATACACACACACGATATATACACACACAGTCATTTCTAAAGAAACGCATATTTCGGTTCAAAGAGCTCGGAAATATCGAATGGCATCGAAATCTCAGAGTCGAAAAATTTTACTGTTACAAAGCATTCTTTTTGAAAAAGTAAAATACTTCTATCACTAGAAATAAAGTAAAGAAACAAAAGACCTGATTAATAAATACACATTCGTAGAACTTGACGAAAAATACAGTAAAGAAACTAAATATACAATATCTTTTTCTTCTTTCTTTAAACTGCAACCATTTTTTTTTGTTTTTTGTTTTTGTAGCAAATACTATTTCTCGAGAAATGTGTTTTCGTGTAGTATCCATGAAAATATTGAACTAAGTATCTGTTTCTGCCTTATACAGTAATATTATATCTTTCAAAAATATAAGTCATTAAAAATGTATGTTGTACAAAAAACAAATAAAAGCTGTTTATTAAAATATTAGAATATTTACTGTTTAACCGAAAAAAATACTTTGGCAAGAAAAATGCGGGGGCGAAGAAAAATGAGCAAATCAGTAGAAAAACAAACCGATTATTGTTCAACGATGTAAAAAACGTATTGACATAAGTAATAAGTGTTTCGTGAAGCAGTTCTAATACAGATATTATACTATACATAGATTTTGCCGAAAATTACTTTTGTAAATATGGTATAAATCCTTATAATCAGTCCATTTTGAGCACCAAAGAAGATTAAAATCGAGAAATGAAGAATAACCTGAGTTACATACAAGAACAAAACAATACTCTACGTCTACCCTAAAACATCTTGAACGCGGCAGTTCAAACGCGTCGTGTTGCGCAACGAGGCGAGATGCGACACTTGACGCGGATGATTCACATTCAGTCAGTAATATCATTATTTTCAGTTTGGCTGGTGAACGTAAAACAGGTCCAAACATAAATTTTCTTAGATAAAGCGCAGTTCTCTCTATGATCTCAGTCGCTCGGGCAGGTTACCTTTAACCAAGTGCTGCTGGAGTTGGGAATCGTCGTTCCCAGTCACGATGACTATACCAGTTTGCAGCTATGCCGGAATATGGACGATATGTGTTAAGGATGGACGTGGCAGACCCCGGAAATCGTTCCTGTCAAAAAGTCTACTTCACTCGTGTACACGTGTTTCGACGGCCAGAGAGATTCAAAATTGAATCGAGCGCGACTCTCTCTCTCTCTCTCTCTCTCTCTCTCTCTTTGCGTGTATAACACGCAAATAAATCAAGCGATGTAAACAAACGTACGGGATGTACAGATTCGGGCGACAAAAAAGCGAGTGCAGATACACCTACGCAGCGCACGAATATCGTATATTATTTTTCTGAACGTATGCGCAAAATTCTTCAATTTTCTATGCCTCTTTAGTGTAATCAAAGTATAATTTTTCGTATTTTTAACTCTTGATATGGAAAGTGTTTGCTATGCGTACTGAGTGTGCAAAGTGATTACTTTGCTAACAAAGTGAACAATTTATACACTGCGAGTTTAATATGTTGGAAAGCTATACTTTGCATACGCTAACCAGGCATAGAAAATCGAATTTTGCGCACTTAATTTAGAAAAAAGTCTTATTGGTCTTACTATAATTTTAACATTGAAGTGGCCTTTGCACTTACCATGTGATTTTAATTAAAATTTTAATGGAAAGTTGATCTGGGATAAAAATATAATTATTATAGAATTTATAATTATCGCTTTGAAAAGAGGAGTAATAATATTTCTGAAACATTGCCTAAAGAAATTATTAAAAAATCTGTTCGTCGAAAGAATGTTATTCATTCTTCTCAGTACTTTATATAGTACAAATATTTCTTTCACATCTTTATTGTACCACAAAAAGTCTATCACACGTGACTAAGTTTCGTAGAAATGCCTTAACTTTTCTCTAAAACTTTTCCTACTCTAAAGAGATAAGAGAGCTTATGTATTAACAAATTTAAGAGAGAGTGAGTTTTCAATTTGTATATTCCAAAAAAAGTTAAATAGTGGCTTTAGATCATTAAAATGCAATTAAACTGCCCGTTAAACATTAAACTAAAAATAAATTTTGTTGATGCTATAATAAATGCTTAACTTTAGCATTCTTAATTATGATGATCCTAGAATGCATCAGGCAAGAATCGTAATCTTAACTAAAATTATCTGGTACTTTATTAAATTTCAACTTTGGAGGAAAAATGAACTACGCGCAGGTAGAGCTAATGAATTAGCTAAACAAATACTAGTGAATGTTTCTATTGATTAAAAAGTCACGTTCGCGTAATAATAATTTAAACATCCTGAATTGATAAATTTTTGTTCTACCGATAAAAAATCGTTATCACACAGATTTATTTAGTTCCAGCAGTTCAGCAGCAAAGGTACTTACGTCTCTGTTGGTAAACCTCGAATCCTCGATTCACATTATTTCGAAATTTTCCAGGTGAACACTACAGTTAGTTATTATATATCTCGGGCAGAAAAGTGTCGTTCTATCTTCTGGATACATGAGTCCCTTGTGCGGTCTTTTCGAAATAAGTTTTTCGCTAAAGTTATGAACAAGTTATTTTTCAAGAATCTTCTAGTTGTCAAAACACATCTACTGAAGATTACAGTACATACAGTCTGAGCAAACGCGCTTATTCATTTCTTGAGAATTCACCTTGAGCTTCTTCCGCCGCGATGTCCGATAAGAGCCCTAGGAAACTCCACGCCTTCCAGAATCTAATATTAAACGGATATTAAAGATAGAATTCATTTGCTATTATTCACGAATCCAGTTCATAATAAACTTTTGTATTTATTTTTGACTATAAGTCTTTAAGTAATTTCATAACTACTATAAATAAATTATACGTTTGGTAGCCTTTATTTTTAAATAATCTCTTAATTAGCTATGTAAAGTGCTCATGGCCAGCCCTACATCACTCTATATTACTGTACTAATGAGCACTTTAGGCTTTAGGCAGATCATCTCTCAGTACTTAACTCGTGCAGCGTGCCTACAAATGTGATTCTTAGCCACCCGACCCATAGTAAAGTAAACACATGAATTATGGAAAGTATCAATCCAAAATCTTATTAGTTTAAAATGCAGTGTGAGTATTCATAGTACATTTAAAACTTTGAATAGTCTGAAAATAATTTTCGAATATTGAGAAATTTATGCACACAAAACAATAAAAAATCAACAATTACATCATTTTTTTATATCATGATGATGATTATTTTACCTACTAAATCTTTTAATCTGACTGTTTAATGAAGTTTTAAATTAGCATAAAAATATTGCGTTTTATTGATAAAAGGTTTAAAACATGGCATTAAGGTATAATGGTTTAAGGCAATATTGCCTGCAGGTTGCATCAATGTTAATTAACCTATCGGAAATATTCGTGAAAATGGCAAAAATGACAAATTAACATTGATGGAGGCAATATCCAGCAATATATGGGAGTGAAAAAAAATAATTATAGCCAGCAAACTCAATTATTTGTAAATATTTTTTCCCCATTTAAGTTTAAGTCCATTGAATAAAAGCTTTGCTTACCCAATAATATAAAGAAATATTTATTTAGATGCAAAACAATCAATAAATTGCACATTCTTTTCCATAAAAAGAACGAATAAATTCATAAAAAAGCTCGCGATTAACTAGTCGTAAATCACAGTGAGTGCGCGCGTAAGCGACAGACCGAAATGTCCATTTTGTCAATGTCCATCAACGCTATTCGCATTTTCATTTCCTAGCAATCATAAATCACGGCTGAACAGTCGGTCAAATGCCAATAGAGAGAAAAAAGTCTCTCCCCCCGCTCACACGCGTCTGCATGAAAGGAAAAAAGCAAAAGAGGATGATGGACCGGCAATCGCGAGATTGAGAAAACTCCGTAAGGACTATACGCATTATAGGTATATCCCCTAAAATCATTCGCGTGGCGCCCTTAACATGGAGCTCCTGGTCGATCGATCTCCGTCCTCGATAACGCTACGACTACGCACATCGACGCGCATGCCCAGCTGCACGGACTTCCTGACCCAGCCTGTCGACGAGAGGATATTTGGAATTTCTACGTACGGGGAACGCGATCGGTATGGGCGAGCAAATCGTTCGCCTATTTCCGAGCTGCGGCAGCTACGCCTTCTGCTTTCCCTTCTCATCTTCGCTTCGTGGGAGGCAAGAGAGTGAAGAGAGAATTCTTCTCTTCCAACTCGGCTTGTCTACTCTTCTCCTTGAGAGAACGCAAATCGAATGAGAAATTAAAATGAATTCGACTTCATGCCCGTTTGAATACTTTTCCTTTCCTCGTGATGATTAAAAATGGAAGAGCTTTAACGCATTTTCGTTTCATCGAGTTTATTCGATCACTTGCGCCCGTGTACTTGTCCGGCAAATGAAATTGCTTCTTTCTTCAACGCGTTTTTATTTTTCTAAAAATTAATTAATTCGTCTTAGATTTATTATACAAGACAATATAGAACTTAATTTGTTTAAATTAATTCTAACAATCGCGATTTATAATATTTTATTTTACAAGACTTGACAGTTTATTCACATTAACTTTCCTCACAACTTTCATGATCTTAGACTTGCATTTTTTTGTGAGATTGTACCAATATCTACTGTGTGTTGAACATTCCAAAGCTTTGGAAAAAAGTAAATTACTAATTATACTATTAACACAGTTGATTTAAATTGAAAAGGCAAAATTTGTTTTACCTACAACTTTGTCTGTAAAAAGGGTGTTAAAGATGAAAAGAATTTTTCATTTATATTAATGCGGTATTGACATTATACTCTGATGAATTAAATATAGCTTTAAAAGGAATGGAGTTTTTAATTTTCTCAAAAGGTGTTTCTACTTCTTAGTTCGCCAAAATACAGGCCAAGCAAGCATGAAGATCTTCTTATCAATGTAGCCAATTTAAATTTAATGCTAGTATTACTAGAAAAAAGGTTAATTATACTTATTTTCTTATTTAAGTTTAGTTTGTCCCTGAACTAGTTGATTTAACTATGCAAAACGGTTAGTTTATGCGAGAGTATTACAAAAAATTTTAATTACATTTCTTAGAATTTTGTTGATATATAGGGTTTTTCTAAAATTTCAGAATACAAATAAATTTCTTCATATTTTTCGCTACATTTAAATTCGTTTGAACGTTTTCTCTGTTAAATAATGAAACTTACACTGAGAAAAAATATGGTAACTCTTACCATAAAAGTACTATAAATAATATGGCTTTAATGGCTACGACCTTATTTTATAGTAAAATATATAAAGAAAATAATAGTGGAGGTAGCTACAAAATATATTTTTAAATACTATAGTACATGGAAATATTTGAAAAGCAAAGGTTACTGTAAGGTGAATATTAGAATTTACTAAATCAATATAATAAAGTTTACCTAAAAACTTCATTCAATCATGGGTACGCGTAAATTTATTTTCTGATTTTATGTTTTACAGCTTGCACATAAATACCCTTTTCAAACTGAAAGATTTTTGTGATTGTTATAATGGTACCATTATTTAAAAATGGAACATAATCTGGATATTTTGAAAAAAAATATTGTTGTTTATAAGTGAAATGTGTGATTGTTTTTCTTCATGTCTATTTTAATATCTGATACTTCTTTAGGCACTTGTGCTTCTTGATTTAATATTTCTCGTTCCTCGCGTATTCTTCTACAGTACTGTGCCAAAGTTCTGGGTGGTGATAGCAACGTATTTTTTATTCTTCCTAGTTCTGTCCCATAAGGGAATGCAGAAATATTATTTAAGTTACATTTTAAATATTATTAATTTTCTACATCAACGTAAAGAATTTATATATTAGCACAACAAATTAAGTTGAGGATGCTACGTGCCAATGAATTAACAGTGGTTTTCCATTGTTATTTAAAAAAATCGATTTTCTACTTTCTTTATTTTACTACCGTATTAGTTTGCTAAGAAAAGTAACATCTCTTGCAATAATGCAAATTGGATTTCAAACGAAATCTTCGAGATATGCCTACTTGAAAAATCGTAGATAAATTTATCTTCAGGATTAAATCAGAATAGTAATTTAGGTTGTTCACAAGATATGTTGGTCCTTCTGGGAACATGTATATTATCAAGCGCATTTAATCAAAAAATTAAATCTCTGACAATTTTGACATCAAGGGACGGTCAATAATACTAGAGAAGTATTTTTCTACTTATAACTAGGACAGACGACAGTACCGAATAAAGAATTTTAAGTTAAAAATTCAATGACGTACCTTCATATTGGTCATCGACATTGAGTCATCAAATAGTGTGTTCAGTATTGACAGTCATTTTTTCATATTAAAAATGGAAGACTAAATTTTTTTTTATACGACAATGTATAACGAGTAATAATATAAATATAAATAATATTTTTTTGTATTGAATCGAAAACTTAATTTCTAACAAATTATGTCGTGTATAATAAATAAACTACTGATTTTTGAGATGCCATTTATTAATAGATTATATAAAATAGTAATATATACGATATCGTTATAGTTTTTAATGAAGCAATTCCCAATTACAAATATTGAAGAACTTTATAGAATGTCTCAATATAAATTTTAAATCTTTGCTCATTAAACATTCATTTACTACCGATAAATGCGGACGTTAATCTGTGTTGTATTCTTTTCAAACACGTTATAAATGTATCGACTAAAAGATAAAATTTTGATGGTTGATAACCCAAACCCACGTAAAAGTACTTTGTGCGGTCGTGACCACTCTATCCCTATGTATTTTGACCACCTAAACATGAATTTAAAGTAAAAGATAGGAGTCAAAGGGCTTTTTTCTATATCTTCTAAATGAACGGTTTATGCAGTATCAGTACTCATCATTTAAAGTACTTTAATGATATAGTAGCATTTAAAAGTTTATATTTTATATTAGTAAAATTTAATGCTTCATTAAATCGCTGTAGAAACATCATTAGAGGTGTAGAAATTTGAATTAAATAAACCTTTTTATACCTTAAAAATGAGTTTGTTTCGAAAAAAATCGGATTGTTAAGTTCTAGCTATCACGATTAAAAATATTAGAGGTAAAACATTTTTTTTTAAATATTTTCAAATGCTGCTTTTAGAGAATCTTTTAATAATTTTATAAAGGATATTAACATAATAATTTTTGTATAAGAATGTTAATTATATAATCTACAAATTAATAAAAGGAATCAAAGTAAATTAAATTAAACAAGTTAGTTACTCAATTAAATTAAGTTTGAGGAAGCCACGTGCCAATGAATTGGCAGCGGTTTTTTGTTTTTGTGAGTCTTTGTTAATAGTATAAAATTAATAACTTCGTAATACAATCATTGACGTGCTTCAATGACTTAGGTATTCTCATTGATAATCGACTTACATTCAAACAATACATAAATTATATTCCAGTATTTATAAAATGTTTTAGAAATTTTCAATCGCGAATAATCTTATTTTAAAATTTAGTTCTACCTAGATTGATCAATTTATCTTCAGTCTGGATGACTTACACTGCAATTCTTATAAATAAACTAGAGCTATTTAAAGAAAATTTCTTATGAATTTAGCATTTAAATCAGGTTCTGCTATGATTTATTTCAATCTCCCATCGTTGAAAGATTTAATATTCCAACAGTAAATTTTCTTTTTGACTCCTTTGATATTTTATGAGCTTAAAAAAATTCTGAATTCTAAAATTTCTCAAGACAACTGAGCTACCTTTGCTACTTCCGGAATTTCGCATAATTTTCGGTTTTACTATCCGATTGCTAGATTCTTATAAGAACGTGAAATTTGTTATCTTATTGCATGAGATCCATCGCAAATTAAGTATTTGTTTGCTTTGGAAGAATCGTTAGCGTGGCAAAAAAGCAAACCCGTGGTCCAAACATAAGGCGAAGAGACAAAGAGTGAACAAAAGCTAAAAGAGAAGAAGAGAGCCGGCGCAGGTGGCGCGTGAAGTGTCGTACCGTAATGAAAACGAGCTAGCCAGGCTCTGTGAGACACTCGCCAGCATTGGCCAGCTGATCGGACAAAATAGCTTGAGTCTCGACTCACCACTAAAGAGAAAGCCAGACCGCAGCACACAAGCAAGATTCCCACCGGTTTCGCAGCAGACGAAGCAACAGTCTTCGAATCCTGCCAAAATACAAAAGTTGGGACGATTGTGTAATGCCTGAGAAAGTACAACCTTACAAATAGCGCAGCAAAAGTGAATCTACACTGTCTCAAGCATTATTAAATTGTAGTCTTACGTATGCAACATAGGTTTCTATTCGTTTATTTAATTAAATAAATACATAAAATCTTTTTAATATACCCTTAAAAAGTAAAAAAAGAAGATATACATGTTCAGATTTGAGAATTTCTGTTGAAAAACAGATTTTCAAGAAAAATCATTGAGAAATATATAACTAGTATAGAAAAATATTTACTTAAACAATTGTATGGTTCCTTTAAAAAATAACTTTTAGTAGTACAAAAACAAATCAATAAGTTTTTCATTATATCCATAAATATCATATCGATGATTCTATTATAAAATACCTACAAAAACTTACAGCGCAAAGTCATGATTTCTAAGTGCATACTCAATATATATACCCCATATTCCATTATTATTGTAAACGAGGAAGCAGATTGGTCGGATCGGCGAGTGAATACACACAACCTACTCGCTCTCTTCTTCCTCTCGATACGTTTCTTCTCTGAGTGTTTGTACTAACCATTACGCTATTTATTCGCTTTGTTATCATTGCTAATATTTTGGAAATGGCAGATAACTGAACGGGTATGCATATATGTGTTCTTCGCTTACGATGGAAGTAAGATGAACTAAAAAGATTTATGGAAACAATAGACATAATGTTAAGTAAATAGAGGGCGTTCCGTTTATTCTTTGCTAAATAAGATACAAAAAAACAAGCATATAACAGTTAATGAGCATGAGTGTATTTATGTATTACCACGAAATGCCGTTATCATTTCTTATTTTTCAAGACTTAGTCAAATTAATAAAAAAATTCAGTGTTGCATTCCGTTAGAATTACATATTTTGTTCCTCGTGGTTGAACCATTTATCTTAAATAATCAAGTCATCACCATGTCATTTTTAATATAAATATTTAATAATATATGTCTGTTTAGTTTCGTTAAATAGAATTTGTCATTGAATACATACAAAATTTTAAAAATTGCAATCATAAAATACGAACTTTTCATTTTTCCAATACCAGTAATAAGCAAACCAATATATTTTCTATTTTCAGTAAAGCTCATCATTACCTACGAAGAAGAAAAACGTGTAGAATAAATTTACGAGATCTTTTAGCAATTGCAGGAAGAGAAGTCCTCACACATCTACACTCGCCTCATGAAGAAAATAAATTACTCTTACCTGAGTGGTTTAACGTAACACACAATTTATCAAGAAAACCACAAGACGATGAAACCTTTTCAATCTTTATTACATCGATACATCTAAAGGGCGAACAAAATGGGAAAATCCCCCGGAAGTCCCACGCTATGCAGAAGTCGATCGATACGTGCCAGTCTAATGTCTCCTGTGTGTGTGTGTGTGTGTGTGTGTGTGTGTGTGTGTGTGTGTGTGTGTGTGTGTGTGTGTGTGTGTGTGTG
>JAYJLV010063493.1:0-16978 GCA_036873485.1 Torymus texanus
GTGTGTGTGTGTGTGTGTGTGTGTGTGTGTGTGTGTGTGTGTGTGTGTGTGTGTGTGTGTGTGTGTGTGTGTGTGCTCAAGCACAATCGTGTTCTTTGACCATCGAGCCGAAAAGTCTCGTTCGTTTGTACAGCGTATGATATACTTGAAATACAAAACTGTATACGCTGTGAGCGCGATATTCATTTTCTCTATAACAGTGTGTGTGTATATATATATATATATATATATATACACACACACACACACACACACGCTCATTACTCATCGAAATACGAAAATATCGGGACGCTGTTTCACGTTGACATCGCGCTGAAACGTCGCGAGCTGCACGGAACGCGGAAGTAAGTCTGTGGTCGCCGCGGGTCTCGTTTATTTATCGCTATTAGACGGGATTTAACAGCAGCTCTTCTCTAGTTGTATTACGAGCGTTTGTACGTACGTCTCGAGTGCGTAGGCGCAGCAAACTAGTTTCAACGCGAGAGCGAATGACTCGATATATATATGTATACATATATACGTATATATACGAGAGCGACAAAAGTGTCGAGGAATTCGCAACAGGTTCCAGGATTTTGCACTCATGCGTGTGTGTTGTGATGCAAACGAGAGTTCAATGACAGTATATATGGTTTTAATATACGACTGTGGATAATGTATATATATATTATTATAAAATTAATAAAATTTATTGTCTTCGAGTTAAAAAGTCTTACATTATTATACAAAACCCTTTTTTTTTATAACAGAAATAACATTTGCCACGTCAAAATTCGTAGTTGGCACTAATAAAATTTATAATTAATATTTATAATTTGTATAGCAATACGTTAAAATCATCGGTACATAAAAACGTTCAGTTAAAATTCATCTTAAAATATCTTATAAAAATATTTCATGTCTTATAAACAACAGTTATTATCAAATGTCCTTGTATTAATTTAATTGTAGCTCAAAATCATGATCGAAATGGCATTTTGATGCACCAACTCCTGATCGACATCTGAAACAAAGAGAAGATGACTTTTTAATGAAAATGAAATTTATCGAGACTTTTCAAGTACAATGAAAAATTCGCTCTTACCTCTTGTAGAGTCCAGTCCAAAAACGAGTACTTGTTCGTAACAACAGCCGATGAATTCGACCTCAGGGAACATCTTCTCCAGCTGTTTCATCACATCCTCAATTTTGTGCATGTCATCTAACGGGGCGTACACGAGACCATAGTTGCCGCGTTTCTTCAACCGTGTCTCGATCCTACACCGGAAAGAAGCTAACTCCTGCTTGAACTGTTTAGCCGTGAGGTTGGAGCTGACGACGAAACTGTAGGAGTCAATACCGGCGAGTGCTACGACGACAGCACCCTCTTGGCCCTTGTATCCCGGGTAGTTATTCTTTTGACAATCGAGCAATTTCATGAAATTGCCGTGTAAACCACCCCACAACGTGAACGAGTTCGGCCTGAACCTGTAGCGAAAGAAAGATAGTAGATAGATTTTTTGACTACGCCATCTAGTGGCAACCAACCATTCGCAGAACTAGGCCATATTATATATTCTATCAAAGACAGCAAGATGTAAGAATTCACACAACTCACATCTCTTTAATTTTCTCCACGAGGAGATGACCGGTATTATAATATGCGCTACCCAGTACCAGCAGAGCCGTTTTTTCTGATCGTGTGGCGTCATCTAGCGTCGCGATGTCACATGCCATGCGTACGGATTCAAGGTACGCCACACTTAGGTCAGAAACACAATGGGCTACTTTGATATATACATCTTTTGACAGTGGCAAGGACAGGTTAATTAGGCCCTCATCGTCTTCAACGTTTCGGCTGTTATGGGTCACGTGGTCGGAAGCGCTGAGCAACCAATAGCGTGGTAGCTGGTCCTTGTAGGTCATTAGGTCTTAACAGTGTAGTTAGAATGTAAGAAATATAGTCGAATTTTACTCAAGCAATGTCGAATCAACTTACATTCGTGGCCACGGTTGAGCTTCCGTTCGAATTTACCAAATGATATCATCACGTGGGGTTTTGTTCTGATGGTATTACCAATATAAACTTTTTCTACCTTTACCTTCTTGTGGTGGTAACTGTAGGGTTTAAGGGAAACTATTTCCGGCCCTCTCAGTGCAAATTCGTGTCTTACAGCCTCGTTCCATGATCTGAGAAGAATCGACCATCTAAGGCGAGTTCCTAAGCTTGTATATTTACGATACTTGACATAAGTCTTACCTGCAGACTTGAGCGACGCGGCCAAGTTCCCCCGCCTTCAAGTGTCTTAGAATATATTTCATCACGTCGTAGAAGACATATTCCGCGTCGATTTCCCTCTTTCCGAAGCGCTGCATAAGCTCCTCTTTCCATGGATTTTCAGTGCTTGAGATACTCATTGTAGGTCTGGAAAAAAATGCATACGAGAGATCAGATTATCTCCCTAGTACCAGAAATTATCATAAACTCGGAAGAATTGAGAACAGTGAACAAAAGTTATAGTTGTAACAATTCTCACGTGCGATTTGTAAAGTGCGAGCAACGCGGTTATACGAATGGCTAGCCTATCTCTAAGTGCCGATTCTAATTCGCGCCCAAACGCCATAAAGTAAAACTGTACAATTCGAAACTGAAGCATAGAAAGTTATCACTGGTATAGTTTGAAAAAATAAAAGAGTCGACCGAACATGACTGTTATTCGCCTTACATACGTAAACATACACTTTCCAAACAAACGTAACTGCAATTCTAATCGGCTTTAAATCGCTCTCAAAATTTACACTACTACTCTTTTATTATATAAATACTCGTAAAGTAAATTGCCACAGTTTTGCAACTCGGCAACGCGTCGCCTCTCGCCACGCCATTTAGAGTAGAAAATCATTGTTGACCGTAGGTGCGCGTGAGAACCACGCGATTTCAATGTTCGATCGCGCGCGCGCGTGCACTCGGACGAGGAAAAGAATGTGAAAAGGCGGAGTAGGCAGGAACGCGAGGGAATGAGCCAAGCGACAGTCGCACAAGAGAGAGAGAGAGAAAGACACGTAATTACACGCAAGAGACACGCTAATTTTTCGTTCCGTTCGTGTGGGACCGTTAACGAGCGTCTTTTCCAACGTTATTATATACACGCCCTTTTGGTACACATACACACACACATACGGTCATCGGGCGATTTTTGTGGGCTTTTTTTTACGGGCACAGCGAAATCTTCTCCGAACGGTGAGTAAATGCAAGAAAGAGAGACGCTATGTGTATGCCCAGGATTTTAAATTATATATCGAGAAACAGGCGCGTGAACGACTTCGCTTCAAAATCAAAGCAAATATAAGTGCAGAGTGTGTTGAGCTGCTGCGCCATTCGCGTCCTATCCCTCTATACTCCGGCTGCTCTCCTCCCCGGAGGGGCTTAAATATTGATTTTTCTCAAATAATACGAGAGGAAGCACTCGGGAGAGGGTATAAAAATTTTCGAGTATATTTGAATTAAACAACGACGCGTGGGAGAAGAAAAAAAATTGCTATTTGAACTTTTATCATTACTACTTATGCTGCTGAAATATTGTTTTAACTTTATTTCCAAGTCAATTTGGTTTACCTACTTTTTCAAAGCGTAAACACACAAAGAAAACGTTTCTCTTACGCACGACGTAAAGTTCGTTTAGTGCGCGTGGCGCATTGCACGGGACGGTATACTATATAATATAAACGATGCAAGAGGCGAAGCAGCCTTTGTTTCTGCTTGGCTTGCTACGCGCTTGAGTTCGTTTTTTTTCCAAATAAACAATGCCGTATATGACATCGCGTTTAATTAGAAAAAAAGCCGTTGTTTGCTCTTACTTTTTTTCTCTCGCGCCACCAAATCTTTGGGTATGCTTAAGCATTATAATGTGTACTGAAGAACGTGCTCCCCTATTTTTTTTGTTTAACAAGACGAGAATTGTGATAACGTTCACAAATAGGTGTGTGATGTACTTACAAGCCTCGCAGTATCCCGTATTCTATGGTTTAACCTGACAAACAAATCCTTTTGGCATTCAGAGGTTATATAGTTGAACAAAACAATAACTAAACATTTGTTATAAAGTATACTTCGTAAATAAAACATTTAATTTACCCTGAACTCGTGGAATAAAGTATAACGAAGTATAAATGAATTTCACGAGATTAAGGTTATGAATTCATATTCACTATTCCGAGCTGGCGACATAAAAATGCAGAGTGTTTCATTTTCCGTCGTTATATGAAATCTTGACAGAGTATATCTATATACGCGAAGTACACTAGTTCGAGTTTTCTTTCATAAAAACGAAAGCTTCTTAACTCTATTAATTATGATAATTTTTTTTTTGTTTCAGGTACGTAAACAACAATCCACTACGTTTTTACAAGCAGCCCGGTGAGTTTGTTCAATTCGACACCATTATACTAAGGGTATAAAAAATTCACAAGCGCGTGAGAAAGCGCCGAAACCATATACAATGAACAACCCCCCTTTATAAACTTATAAATATGCTTTTATCGACCCTGTCAATAACACACACACACACACAAACACATACAGCATCATACAAAGACGCCGGGATAATTCATCGCTCGTTGGCTAGCTCGGATCGTCACAAAAAAAAACTGCATTCCTCCACAGCTCCCTTTTCAATCGTCCCTCTAACCGCGCATGTATAGAGCCTTTGAAATGCGCGCACGTTTTCTCCTTCCGGGCGAAGGAAGGAAGGTTGGAAAAAATGCTTCAACAATCGCGAAAACCTGGGGCTCGCGCGGATAAATCATCGCGGTTGCGACGCGAGATTGAGCTTCACGCGCGCGCGCTTCCTTGTTATTAATCAAGATGCATCGCACGCGCGACCGTTACGGAGCTTTCGGGGATCGCGCCTATATATATATATATATATACATAAGTACAGAGACTCGCCGATATAAGTTATGGCATTCAATGCAAATCGAACGTCGTCGCGGCGCGCTCGTAAAGAGGTATGTACGAGGAGAACCCGCTGTGACGAGTGTAGTGACCTTTTGGCGCGGTTGGAAATTCGGGAAATTAGAAAGAAAGGGGATGTGAATATGGATTTATGAATATTTTATGTTAATATACAAATCGTTTAACGATGTGTGCACGCAGAATTGATGGAGAAAGTCTCGTTGTTTTTTTTTCTTTTGCATCGCGTCCGTGACGTAATTGAATGATATTATGACATATGTGTATATATATTACATATATGTAGGTATATAGTTGGTGAAAAACAATATATGGATAAACAGAAATAAAATAAATGGTTGCGCATGCGCGGCTTTTAGTGAGACAGGTGTCTAGTGTTCAGGATCGATATAACACCGGGACACACAATCTTAAAACTGCCGACTTTCCTTTATGCAAATCTTAAGCTTCTTGCGCTGCTTTACGACTCATAAAGAAACCCGAGCGCCAAAAATCCCTGCGCGAATTGTTGCACAATCGCTGTTTTTTTTTTCTTGTTTTCGTGCAGGCATTTTAGAGCTTTTCTCTCATTATAAATTTACTATATTCTCGACGATCTTTATGACTGAATATTATATTCAACATTGAGAAAATCATATGTTTCGTAAGGTACGAGATATTGCTTTATACCGTGTCTAAAATATTTTAGCGGAGATATAAATGGCGACATATTTTAACTATAAATATATTACACTAACATTAATGTTACATAAAAATGAAAATCGTTGATAGCCACATTCTTTGTTGGAAGCATTGCCAAAAAATCTTTCCCTATAACGTATATAATAACTCTAGCCATACTGGCGCTGTTTGCCTCGTTAGTCCTCCGCAGTTTTCCAACCTCGTGTTCGCTCCTGAAAAAGGGTCCCTTTATACCCGATGTTCGATGGGTTCGAGATAAGAGCGCATGCGCGCGTTCGCCGGGAGATGCAAAAGAGCCGGCGAATGCGCGCGTGGTGCGGTTTTCCCAAGGCCAGCGCGTATTTGCATTGCATTTTCGAGCGTCGATCCCTTTGTTCGCAGCGGCAGCGGTGGTATATTACAGACTCGTTGTCTTTCTTTTGCGTGCAAAAGCGTGAGAAGTCGAGCTCGCACGTTTCTAAGGACTGCGGAACGCGCCGAATTTGAGCGTTCGGGATGCACTTGAACGTATATCGGTAGTAAAGTAATGGGTTTGATTATGGGGACAATTGATAAAAGGGGAAAGTATAGAGAAATGGTGGTATCAATGAGAATTTGTATGTTTCGATTAATGTTGAGCATCGTTCAGTGGGTTGATAAAATGTAGAAAGATATACGCCCCTAGTTATTTATTATTTACTCATGAACTACACTTTGCTAAAGATGCTATGTATAGATCGATATATACCCAAAACAATGATTATGCATCGGAATTAAAAAATTCTATTTGTCATAATGATTATATTAAAAAATTCAATGTAGAAGCTGATTTCACTTATTTTTTTTAAATGTAATTCATCTATCCAATCATATAGTTTTCGAAAACGATAAATATTGTTGAAATATTTATTTCTATTACAGAAATTCCCGACAAAAACTACACGCTAATTTTCACAAAAGAATTAATTATAACTATAAAAAGAGCGATTTTCCATAAGAGATCGTGTTAAATTTACAATAATGATAATACTAATAATTTAGTCAAATTTATATCCTAGTATTTTAATTGCATAACATAAACCCTATTGCACATATAATTTTTTACCTTACCCGTTGTTATCTAATAAATTTTCAAACTGACATTTCATGCAGATATATTAAATATATTAAATAATCAGGTATTTAGTTAAAGAAAAACTTACGGTTACTGATATACAACTACTCCCCACTTGTCAGAGTAATTTTTCACAGTTACGCGAATCGTCCAAATTACCACTACAGCACTTTCTTTTCGTACTATTGTCTAAGCCAGCTCCGTTCCTTCAAAACGGAACCAAAAATTATCAACGCAACGGGAAAAAAACAACTTGTTAGCCGCATGCATACGTCGGACAGCTGTCGGCCATGTTTACCCAACCGGCTGACGCCACGGCTTCTACACTCGCACAAGGAATACAGATGTATTGATGGGAGCAAGTTTCGCGCATGCGCATGTGCCGAGAGGCTTCCAAACCAGTTTTCGAATAGACCGTGGCTGCTGCGTATTTTTTGAAGTATACCAAAGGGCGATTACGATTAATTCGTATTTTTGGGGTAATGCTGATTCGCTTGAAAAACGAATATTTAATGGTGAAGCATATAATAAGGTTGTCACTGATTATCTGACATGATAGATTTATTTTTTCATTGAATGTGTTGAAATTCATTTCACAGAAAAGGAATTTAATAAATTATAACATAAAACCTACATTTAGCTTGTCTTTGGTGATAAATTATGATATAACAAATCTGAATTTAGGTTGAATTTGGTCAGTAGGTTAATTGCAATTACAATTAATGCTTTAAAGTTTTAATGAGTGTTTGGATTAGTATAAATGAATACAGAAAAAAGCAATACTTTGTTTACATTCTTCGATACGTGAAAACATATGATTAACGAAAGTACTCGGTAATGGTATCATACATTATCCGCGTTAAAGTGTATATCCATCAAATGATACTCAGAAATCCAGTGCAGATTAAATCTAAGTAAAAGATATAGATATCGCTGGGCTGAGAAACAAAAACATGATCAATCACAACAAGAAAATAACTAAAATTTTACATCCTTTTAAAGAAAAGCCAACCAATCGCTTAGTCTTGAATTTTCTTTGGTTCAACAAGAAACAGTATGTGTTACCCTAGACAGAATGATAAGTTTTTTTTATTTCTTATTTTCCAGTATATTCATTCAAATCAGTGCTAGCAGCGAAGACATATTTTTGAGCAACTTGTTTAATCACATCCAACAATTGAATCCTTATCAGGTAACGGTATTCAGAAACACTTCTGTGATTTACACCAACGAAGAAAATACCATTCTGAAGAACATTATAAGCTCAACACCGACAGTCGTCATCGACGTAAAAGTAATGAACACATCAACCGGTGTGAATTTGTTATCAACGATGAAGGCCTTCGTGTATCCACGCACGTCGACTATTTACGTCAGCCTTTTGACGCGTCTGAAATACACTGAAAATATCCACCTGCGTGAGTTTCAAATTTTGATGGAATTGTTAATCGACCTGTCGCCACGAGCAGCAAGGCCAAAGTGTTTGCTTGTTTATACGCGACCTGATTCAATAAGCGACAAAAAGCTAATACGAGCAATTTTGGAATACGCGTGGTTTCAAAAGTTCCTGGATTTTTCAATTATTAAAAGACGTTTACGATACAAAAAATCAATCACCGCTGACGTTCATTATTACAATCCTTTTTCAAACAGCCATATCTGCGAATCGTACACGTCCTTAACAAATCTATTCCCGGATAAATTGAACAACATGCAAGGCTACGAATTAAAAGTGCCCTTCTTCAACATGCCACCGTACATGATAGTCCGCAAAGTCAACGATCAACTGATCTATGGAGGTACAGGTTTGATGTTCATGGATCACGTGGGAAAACTTCTCAACTTCAGCATCCGCATCGTGGACGAGGGGATCGTCCCCAAGGATTCGTACAGCCCACATACGTTCACACTATCCCGGCTGGAGATTATAAAACACGTGGCTGATAGCTTACGAGAATGCCGGTTCAACCTGCTCCCAGTACCGCTCTACTCGAACGACTTCAAACTGACAGGTGAGGACATCGAGCGAGGTTTGCCCTTCGCCACCGACCAGATGGGCTTCCTCATTCGTAATGTGGCTCTGGTGGAGGCCGAGTATGGAATTGCTCCCATCACCTTTTTCGGTGTCAGCTGCTGTACCATCCTGGTCTTCATTGGGATCACACGTTGCCTGAGGTTCGGCGACCGACACTTCGGTTACTTCGCGATCGTGAGCATGACCCTCGGGCAGAATACGAAGCAGCCGGTGGTGAGCAGCGAGCGAGTTGTGTTCTTCTGCATCGTCTTCCTCTCGCTAACGTACTTCTCCAACGTCTTCGCCACGATCACTGAAACGCACGTCAACGCTTACGAGCCTAAACTGTCAACAGCTGAGGACGTCGAGAAGTCGAAACTCCGACCTCATATCAACCAGAGAATTTACAGCGCCTACTTCGAAGACAGCAACGAGACCCTCAAGTCCAAATTTGCGAGGGTCGAGGTGACTAATGATTGCGTGCAGTCCCTCCTGGATGGCAATGATTTTGCGTGCTTCACCACGAGCTCGGGAGCATCGATATTTATTCGGGATACAATAAAGCCAAACCGCTGTCCTCAGCTGGTGTTTTGTGAATATGAGTTTTTCACAATCGGTGGTAATTTATTTTATGAAAAGGCGTCGCCGTACGTCGAGAGGTTCGACCGCATCGTAATGCATTTTAGATATACTGGTATCATAAGCAAATGGAAGGAGTATCATGAGAGTAAGAAAATCACCTGCCCTGAGGATATAGCGTCATACGTGAATTCCTATAAACATCGTAATATTGTAAACAAACTTTTGATTATTTTTTTCGTTGGAGTGACTTTTGCAGTTATTACATTTGTCGTTGAATACTTACTTTGATTTTGAAAAAGTATGTCAATAAAAATTTTTAAGCGACTTTCTGATAATAAATTTAGTTTTTTATTATAACGGTTCTCTGCCAATATCTAATTTCTATTATTTTTTGTCAAGAAAAATTATGGTAGAAGTTCCTATTATTGGTCGTCATAACAGCTTAGAAATAGATGTCAATTAAGAGTTCGACGTTATAAAATCTATTGAATCGTAATGGCTATATAATTGATAAATCGCTCTTAAAATATTATAAAAAAAAAAAAATTGCTATATATTATCACTTTTGCCAACCTACCTTTTCGAGTACATGTAGCTACTATTTCGGTGGAATTTTCTTTTATCCTATATAGGTACTTTCTTTACTCCTACTAGTGTAAGTAGTATCCAGTAGATGATATGCCGAGTAGCACTTCGAAATTCTTTTTCATGTAAGCCATGACACTGCGTGTTTTTTGAAGCATGCCAAAGAAAGAGTACAATAAATTGAGATTTTTGACACAAACTCTTTCGCTCGGAAAACGTATATTCAATAACAAAGGATATTAGAGTGGCCACTGATTATTTGACGTGATAGAGTATACATTTATTTTTATTGAACGCATCATAATTGACTCCACAAAATTATAGTTTAATAAATTATGAGATATGAATTCAGTTTGAATTTGTTCAGTAGGTTAATTGCAATTGCAATTAATGTTTTTATTTTCAGTGAGTGGATTTAGTTAGTATAAATTTATAGAAAAAAGTAATACTTCATTTACAATCTTTGATAAGTGACAGCATATATATGGTTAACAAAAGTATTCGGATCTGATATCATATATTATCCACGTTAAAGTATATATCGATCAAATGATATTAAAAAATCCAGGGCAGATTAAATCTACGTGAAGATATAGAGATCGCTGAACTAAAAAACGAAAAAAAACAACACAATCAATCACATCAAGGAAATGCCTACAATTTTACATCATTAGAAAAAAAAAACAAAAAGAAACTTGTTTTGTAGGCTTGACATTTTTTTGTTTGAAAAAAAGAAGAATGTACAACAGGTTCCCTCGACAAAATGATACGTTTTATTTATTTTTTATTTTTCAATAAATTTATTCAAATTAGTGCTGGGAACGAAGATATATTTCTGAGCAACATGTTTAATCACATCCAGGAACTGAATCCTTATCAGGTAACGATATTTAGAAATACTTCTGTGATTTATACCAACGAGGAGAATGACGTTCTGAAGCACATCATAAGCTCGATACCTACAGTTATCATCGATGTAAAATTAACAAAAACAACTGGTGTGAATTTACTGTCGACGCTGAAGACCTTCGTGTATCCACGCGCAACGACTATTTACATCGGTATTTTGACACGAGTGAAATACTCCGAAAGCATTCATCCACGTGAGTTTCAACGTCTACTAGATTTATTAATCAACCTGTCGCCGCGGACAGCGAGGCCAAAGTGTTTGCTCGTTTATACGCGACCTGATTCAATAGGCGACAAAAAGCTAATACGAACAATTTTGGAATACGCGTGGTTTCAAAAGTTCCTGGATTTTTCAATTATTAAAAGACGCCAACGAAACAAAAAATCAATCACCGCTGACGTTCATTATTACAATCCCTTTTCGAACAGCCACATCCGTGAGCCATATACGTCCTCAACAAATCCATTCCCAGATAAGTTGAATGATATGCGAGGTTACAAATTGAAAGTGCCTTTCTTCAACATGCCGCCGTACATGATAGCCCGCAAAATCGACGATCAGCTGACGTATGGGGGCACAGGCCTGATATTCATGGAGCATGTGGGGAAGATCCTTAACTTTCGTGTACACGTCGTAGACGAAGCCATTGTCCCTAAGGACTCGTATAATTCGCACACGTTTACGTTGTCGCGGTTGGAAATCTTGAAGCACGTAGCCGACAGCTTACGAACCAACCAGTTCCCTCTGCTCCCGGTGCCGCTTCACTCACGTGACTTTGAGCTGATGGGCGAGGGAATCGAGCGAGGTTTGCCCTTCGCCACCGACCGAATGGGCTTTCTCATCCGTAATGTAGCTCTGGTGGAGGATGAGTACGGAATTGCTCCCATCACGTATTTCGGTGTCAGCTGCTGTACCATCCTGGTCTTCATTGGGGTCGCACGTTGCCTGAGGTTCGGCGACCGACACTTCGGTTACTTCGCGATCGTGAGCATGACCCTCGGGCAGAATACGAAGCAGCCGGTGGTGAACAGCGAGCGAGTCGTGTTCTTTTGCATCGTCTTCCTCTCGCTAACGTACTTCTCCAACGTCTTTGCCACGATCACTGAAACGCACGTCAACGCTTACGAGCCTACGCTGTCCACTGCCGAGGACGTCGAAAAATCAAATCTCCAGCCTCAGATTAACGATCGGATTTACAATGCCTACTTTGAAGACAGCAACGAAACCCTCAAGTTCGCTAGGGTCAACAAGACCAACGACTGCGTGAATTCTCTCGTTGAGGGCAAGAATTTTGCGTGCTTCACCAGGAGTTCGGCAGCATCGATATTTATTCGGGAGACAATAAAGCCGAACCGCTGTCCTGAGCTGGTGTTTTGCAAATACGAATTTTTCACTATCGGTGGTAGTCTGTTTTACGAAAATGCCTCGCCATACGTTGAGAGATTTGACCAAGTTGTGAGAGATTTCGGAGCTGCCGGTATCATAGCTAAGTGGAAGGAGGATCATCAGAGTAAGAAAATCACCTGCCCTGAGGATATAGCGTCGTACGTGAATTCTTATAAACATCGTTATCTTAGAAGCAAACTTTTGATTATTTTGTTTGTTGGATTGACTATTGCAGTTGTTACATTTATGGTTGAATTCTTGTTTAATCCCGCAAAAGTACGTTAATAAATGTTTTATTAATGATAAATTTAGTCTTTTATTATATGATTCCCTGCCAATATCTCATTTCTATAGTTTCTTAGATGCAATGTTTGTCCTATAAAAACGCTAATGACTTTAAAGTAATCTAATGTGAACCTGTAAGTGAAAAAAATATGTTGAAAATTTTCAATGTAAACTATATCTCGTGAACCAAACCATCGATCTTCGGCGGTCAAAGTTTATTTTGTTTGTCGAATTGTCGAAAAAAACTCGGCACCATCATTGATTAGCAATTGATCGATTTTCTTTTATTTTATAACCAAAAAACGATTTCGAATTTTTCGTTTTATTGATTTTTACATGTATGTAGAAGTCAACATTATTTACCAGTCTAAATTTATTTTGTAAGGTTTTTAAACTACTTGCATTTTCGTTTTTTAATTTAAAAAAAATAGAGTTTTCGTTGTTGCACGATAACAGGAGTAAAAATTATCCGATCGATTTGAAATTTGGCGCATATGTAGCTTTTTATATTTTCATATCGAATTCAATGACCAGAGAAATCTCAATGTTACGAACGAAGATATTGGAGGTTAAATATTGTTTTTAAATATTTTTGAATGCCTGTTTCTTAAAGAATATTTGATCAATCGACTTGAAACTTAAATCACTTATTAAACTCATTTAAAACAATGTTAGATTAAATTTTAAAGAGATTACCTTAATTTGTTTTTGAGAAAAAATTTACAAAAAATTTTCCAAAGACAAATTTTGGAAAATCAAACGTCATCATAATGATTGATATTTCAAAAGTATAATACTCAATTTTTTTAAAATAATAATAAAATTAAAAAATAAGCTTGAATTTGCGATGTATTTCTAAAAGAAGTAATGAATATTATTTATTTAAATTTTAATATATGTGTAATTATTTTGTGCATTATTAATGTAAGTTATTAATTTATTAATAATAATTTTTAAAATCATTTTTAACGTAAAGAATTTATATATTAGTATAAAAAATTATTTATATTCTACAGTTATCTAGTTATTTTAATTATATGTAGCGATGTACCTCGAATATGTTATTTTATTGATTGTTTTGTTTTTTTTTTACGAATGTATTTTAGTGAATATTAGTGATTTGTATTCTTATTATAGTATCTTCGTGACGCTTTAATACTATGTTTTTGATTGTCAACTTACACATCAAGTGTTATTTGTACTCATGGTTTCTATGGCCAAACACTCGTACTTTTACTTTACAAAATAATTCTTGATAATCAATAATTAATTAATCAAAGTTCTCATACTCTGTTATTCTGTCAAATGCAGTAATTATCGCGAGGTTTTGTCTGTTAAATCTATTTTTATCTACCTAAATGTAAAGTAAATTACAGGCTATCACATGCACGATAAAATTCACCAATCTAAAGCTATTTTAAATTTCAATCACAAACTTTGTACTTCTATAGTGTCTCCTCTCAAATATGAGTATCTAGTAGAAATCATAGAAATGTAAACATTGATATTTTGAACGGTTTCTTGAAATGTTGGTTATACTTTTGATTGTGCTGTTAATACATGATAAATGTATTTTATCATTCTCAGACAATCATTTTTGGACAAATAATGTAATAAATTATATTTCAAAGTTAAATGTTTATCAAATAACTTTATTTATAAATGTCTCGGAATTAAGTAGTTCCCAAGGACATCAAATCATTCTACAAGTTGTGTCCCAGCTGCCTACTGTTATCATCGACTTTTCAAATATTGACTCAACGAATAATAACGTCATCACAACTATGAAAGCATTTTGTTATCCTAGAAAAACAACAATATATATCGCATCTTTTGTACAGCAAAATTACACTGAAGATATTCATTTTCAAGAAATTAAATCTTTATTTGATTTTTTAATTAATTTATCACCTAAAACAATGAGACCAAGATGTCTTTTTATTTATTCGAAAGTGAATTCGACATCTGAAAATCTACTGCAGTCAATCTTACGATTCGCGTGGGCTAGAAATTTTTTGGATTTTTCAATCTTAACAGTGCAAATGGAGCGTAGTCAACATTTTGGTGTAAATATTCATCATTACAATCCTTTTTCCCATTCTTATAGTAATCTACCACATTCATTATATGAAAATATGTTTCCCGATAAACTTATTGATATGAAAAGATATCCTATCAGAATACCTTTTTTGTATAATACACCTTTTATGTCAGTCCAAGTGCACAATAAAAAAGTTAGTTTTGATGGTTCCGGTATAAGATTGTTACTTGCATTAGGAAAAATTTTAAACTACACTCTAGACATTTCTATTACCGAAGAAAATTTTAATGGAACATGTATTGTAGATTACTTTACGAATAAAACATTGTACAACGTAGATGAAAAAATAAAAGAAATGGTTCAAAGATTAGGTAACAATGAATTTAACATGCTGGGAAGTCCAATGTATTCAACAAGCACAGAGCTTAAAGATGAAAAGATTGAGAAAAGTGTAGCGTTTATGTACGAAAAGTTCGGCGTCATTGTGTCAACATCGGCAACGTCAGGAAGTGACAGGTCATTGATGGTATTATTCGATCTATTCATCAATTTTTTGGTTATTACCGTTTCTATTATTGCTGCCCACCGATTAAAACTAATAAAGAAGGCTTTTGAATACTTCTTTATACTGAGGGTGTCATTGGGCCAGTGGACAAGTGCACCTCGCACGATCAAAGAAAGAATCATATTTTTTTGCATTGTCCTTCTCTCTATGACTTACATTTCCAGCATTTTTGCCAACATTACAGAGACTCACATGCAGACGGAAAAATTACCACTTTCTACGGCAAATGATGTTGTCAATTCCAATTTCATGCCGTACATCAACGAGGGATTATACATAATCTACTTCAAGGATAAATTCATCGAGAATAGGTTCTTCAAGCTGAAGTCATCATTGAGAATAGTCAATACAACTGCGTTCTGTTTCGATTTACTCTTAACCAAAGATAAAATTCTTTGCTTTTCAGGTTACAAAAAGTTCCAGTCGTTCTTTCGGAACTACGAGAAGGCAGACGGCTGTCCCCGATTTCGATTCAGTAATTTCGAATTTTTCGACGTGAGATATTACCTGTACTTTGAAAAGGCCTCACCTTTCGTCGAGAAATTTAATATGATTCTGCAGAGGTTTGCGGATTCAGGAATTGGCGAGCACTGGGAACGTAAAAGACAATACAAGTCAGTCTGCTTGGAAGATCAACGGGAATATTTGACCGTCGAGAGTAAGAATCAACGCAGAAGACAGATATTGCACATTTTGGCCTCCGGATACGTACTGTCGCTTGTTGTTTTTCTCTGTGAATTTACAATTACACTGTTAAAAAGGAAGGGAGTCCTGCGGTTATATAAATAAACTGATGATATAAATATTTTACTATGAAATTTAAATTGTCTCCCCAGTTTCCTCGTTCGAATATCCTGGGATATTATCAACGTCAGGAAGATATTAAATAGCAATAAAAAAAGCATAATCATCCGATCATTAAACCACCATAATCATTCCCGCGACGACAAATAGCATTGGCATCTTCTCATCCCAGGGCGACGGCGTAATCACCCGACGCTCGTCATGAACAAACATACACCTGCGTACTTAGACATACATTCCAACGACGAAAATGTACGCGTGCGCTCATCCTCGTTAACGTAATAGTTCGCGTAAAGAGACGTTACCCAATCGATGAAAATCGACTGGGATTCCTACGCACAAAATTCGTCGTCCTTTTTTCCATCCGGCTGACTCTATCTCCCTTGGGGGCAACTGTTTCCTCTCTCTCTCTCTCTTTTGCTCCCTCGGGCTGTTTTTTCCCTCTTTATGTATCAACTATATGTTTGAGGTTCGTTTTTTTTTCTTTCGTTTGTTTAAGAGTGTGCCGAGTTGTGAGGCTCCGACGAGTTGGTAGAGTGCGATAGGAATGGATCGATCGTGGAGTTTGTGTAAAAATAAAGCACGGATGGATGGCTGACGAGTTACGGTTTGAAAAATAAATGGTATCGAGAGATTCGTAATGTTTTATAAGTGTTATTTTGGCTTCGAAATAAAATCCAAACATAAATTTAAAGCAGACTTTTTTTTTGTGTATAATTACCTGCTCACTTGACTTTAACATACAACCATGAACTAACGTTAAGCATTAATTTTTCCACGAAAAACAATAAAAATTTAGAAAAACCTCACATTATAAAAAAAAAATCGTACTATTTCGTAAAATCTCAACTCACTTTCAGACCGCAAAAGTTGTGAACCACTAGCAAAATAAACCTACTTTCCTGATCCTTCATAATTTCACTCCGCAACTTAGCAGCGTTTAAATCCGCTGAAAAGGCACCTCCCCCCTCTCTCCTCTCTTAAAAAAATAATCTAAAACCACTGCCAACAGCTCTCTCTCTCTCTCTCTCTCTCTCTCTCTCTCTCTCTCTTTCTCTCTCTCTTTCAACTTGTACTCCCC
>JAYJLV010063503.1:0-16977 GCA_036873485.1 Torymus texanus
CACACACACACACACACACACACACACACACACACACACACACACACACACACACACACATATATATATATATAAAACCTATACCTATAGGTACTTAGCAACAAAGAGACGTATTAAAAGTTCCCCACCAGATTTGCGTTTATTAATTTAACGAAATAAATACAATCTTAATTTTATTTTTAAAAAATTCCTTCTTCTTCTACGAATATGTTTTATATTAAGAAAACTATTATTACTTTAGACGAAATTAAAATGAATTATTTGCTGATTTTCCAGTAATTTATTTCATTAACACAGCTGATATGTAACTGTATCATTAATTAGTATCGACATTTTACTCAGCGCATAAAATTTTCGTATACAATTAGGAGCAATCTATTTACGTGCAATCGTGAAATTATGAAAACGAGTTTACTTCGTCCATTTATTCGATCTCTATCAATTGCAACCTTATATGTAATACAAGTAACAGTAAAAAAATTGTATGCAATAAATGGGACAAAACCATATTTTTAACGAGAATTCATACTTATTTTTATATATTGTTAGGTAGTATTTCGTAAACTGACAATAAAACAAATCATCGCCAATTCTTTCATTTATTGACGGACCATATTAAACCGGGTGCTTCGATATAAAGTACCTTAATTATAATTCATGCGTAATAAACGAAAATAATTGTTTATTATTATTAAACTAGGATTTAGAATTAAAATTTGCAAAATGTTTGAATCTTAAAAAAAATGTGTCATGCAACAGTTTTCTCAATAACATACGTAATACATAAAATTCTGTAAATTTCTAATTTTAGAAAATAGAATAGATTTAATGTAACACAAATATCACTATAATTATAACATAATATCTAAATCAATAAGAATGTCAGATTTTTAGTATCTGAATATGAAACTTATTATTTATTTATTTTTCTGTTAACAGTCGTTTCTAATTTAGAATCGCGCTGTCGATATCTGACGACATCAGTGTTAAATACTATTTTGGTCTTTTTGACTTTTTTTACAACTAATGCAATATTTTTTAAAATAATTTCTACTGTTTCTTTAAATATTCAGAAAGAAATCAATATGTCTCCGGGTTGATAGAACCTCTGATTGTTGTGTACCATTCAAAATGAAAAGATGTCCTGAAATAATGGCTAAAAACACTATGCATGCCACTACTAGGCAATTGTCTCCTAATATTGTAAAAAATTAATATCTTTCCTTTTGATCGCGTAACCATGATAATATCAACTGAAGTTTAGAGAGAAGGGCACTTTTTTCGCTTTGGCGACAACCACACGTTGTGCAAAAATAATGGTAGCTTTCGGAAAGTATAGAAAGATTTGTGCATGCACATTCCGCCCCTCATGTTTCTGCATGGAGCGTAAGTGAAGTAAAACGACCTACGTATGCATCGTGTTGTTGACACGCACTCAATATAGTGTATAAAATAAGAGTTTTGCGCATCCAAAATAAGCACGAAAAAGCGAGTTTTATTCTGTCTTTGATTAGACTTCAATTTTAGGGCTCATACAATCAGAAGCTATTAATTTCTTTGCCGTTCTACTATCCCAATTTTTAAAAATTAGTATTTTACTGTACGATTTTTATTAAGTCAATCAAATCAGAACTGGTTCACCGAAAACGTTTTAATTAACCAATCACTCAAATGGTTAAAATCGCATGTAAAGCATAAATGCAGTGAATACATAATATATACTCTTATACGAGGCAACGTAAATCGAAACATTTGTTTCTATAACTATAAGTTCTCTACATCAAAATACACGTCGACAAGCATCACAATGAATGATCGAAATACGTATCCGTCTGTACATTCAAAATTAACACATAAGAATAACAGTTTATTTAACAAAACGTATAACCCAAAGAACAAAAAGAAACTTGACAATAGAAGGAAGAAATACCGAACTACATGTACGCGTGTCCTGCTAATGAAAATTATCGAGAAAAAAATAAAATGCTTATTTTCATATGTAAGAGCGTGAGAGAACGACATGAACGCACGCGGTGTCGTCGTGCCAAATCCGCATTACCGCACGCCGGGATGGCCAATCAAAAATTTATGATCCCCGAGGACTGCGCGACGACGTTTGTTTGACTGCAACGCTCGTAAAAGCTACTCGACATAAAAATCCCTCGGAGTAGGTATCCGACTCACGCGCGTACTCTTCTCGCTTTGTTTCTCAATGGGTTTTCCACACATGGGGACTGCAAAAAGAAGGCGGAGGCAAAGAAAGGAAAAGCGCACCGGCTGATGCACCACTCGAACGACTCTCGTTACCGTGGCTCTGGGAATTGCTTATTTATCAATGAAAATGGCACCTCGATAAATAACGAAGCGGCCTAATAAGGATCTTTGGTTTTAAAGTCCCTTTTACGATTTACCTCTGACAAACGCGCTACCGTCTTTTTCTCCGTAGCTTTTTTCACTAGCTTCCTCCCGACCAGCAGGCGAGAAACAATATCGTAAAATCGTATCCTCAATGTGGTATACCCACGCGTTAGAGAAAAATTCACGAAAAGAACTTCATGAAAAATCGACTGATTCGGATCATGTTCTTTCATTGCTATGTACAGTTCGAGGTCCAAGCATCCAAAATATGCTTTCGCATAATGCTTAATTTAGTCGAATAGCCTCAGCAATTGTATGACGCAGGCGAAATTCTTTTCTTGTGGCTGTTTAAAAGTGGGCCATAGAACGAAAAAGCTTCCCTTGACGAATTAGTGGATTCTTCAGGACGGACAGTTTGCCCGCACTGACTGTCGTGGCTACTTAGGGCTCGCGAAACGTTTAGTCTTCCGACGGATTGCCTTTTTCACATATATGCATCCTGTCCTAGCGCATTTTAAATGAATAGAATTTTTCATTAAATTATTATTAGTCGATTCTGTATACTGTTTGTGTGAAATATTATTAAAGTCATTATGTATACTTAAAATATTTTGAATCTATAACAGTTAAATTTTTCCAAATTGAACCAATGACTCTAGCCAATATTGCAATAATGTTGACATAACATATATTTTCATTAACTTTTGTTAACTGACAGATACATGATCTTTAATAAAGTTTTAATATTATATTTTTTATAACATTGTTTATAACAACATAGTGATTCTTTGACTAGACTATTTTTTACAAAGATCGTTTCGATATAGATTTTTCATGCTTGTTATTATGCAAATTATATATGAATTTGAAACTTTACAAAGAAATAAAGAAAATATTTAAATATTAAGATGTTATAACGATCGAATGTTGTAGAACAGTTAGAAATCGTTGATATCGCGTCATATGCTCATTAAAAATGTCTCGATTGCAGCGGGGACATAACTATATGCGCAATATTCGCGCGCACTAAGGTCGCGCGGCTGCGCGCATAACGGTGTAGTAAGATCGAGCAATTCAATATTCGTGAATGACGAAACGCTCGAGTCCCACGGCTGCTGTCGGCCCGGCCTAATGCCATCATTATATCGGCTTCGTTATCGCCCCATTGTGTACTTAGCACAATCACTAAAATAGAACTTGCACACGCCGGGGACTGCGTCGACGCTCGGCGGCGGCCGCTTGCGCGCAGGAACTGTTGCGCTCGCTCGCTTGCTCGAGCTATACGCCATGTGACTGACTTCTCCTATATACGCAGGTGCGGGCTGATTCATGTCACATTCTTAGGGCTGACTGAATCGAAAGGTCTCTCCTGCATTGATTGCTCGCCTCGCGCTGTTCAGCTATACTGCGGGGCAAAAGCTTTGCGTCACCTAACATATTAAATGCAAACGTTCGTTTTTACGCGTGTATATAACTATAATATGTGATTGAATTTTTCGAGATAAACGATGCCGTTATTTCTAGTGTTATCACTGATATTGTTATATTAAAGTGTCCTGAAAAAGTATCATATATTCTTTAATGTCATATTAAGATTTCCTGAAATGAAAAAAAAAACGATAAAATTTGTTATTTTTCTTGCATTTACTGTTTAATTGTATACAGTTTTTTAAAAGAATTATTTCAGTAAGACAATAATTTTTACTGACTTGTAAGATATTTATGTTTATTAAAAAAGAGCTACGTTTCGTTAACTAATTTAACATAAAATTACTCATATTTCATAGACGATGAAAGGAAATATCCAAGTTAAAAAATCGGGTCCAAATCATGTTAGGGCAATATCTGGAAATGTCTTCATCTCGAGCCTCTATGTAGATACATTATCCAGTGCAGATCCTTTTTTCGCTGTAAATACATTACGGTAGGTTACTCTCCCCTAACATACAAGAATCCGGAGGACCGTTGATGTGCTACGGCTTTTTATGTGCCGCCTTTACGCTCGACGAAGTACCTGATGATTGGCCGCGACGCACACGCGAGCTCATGGATAATTAAAAAGAAAATACTACGGGAAAACCGCAGAGAAACATGACGAAGGCGGTTTGAAAGATGATGCGCCCGCCTATATATATATAGTTATATCCCAGGAGAGTGCGACGAATGCCGCGGAGATAAAAGTACACTCGTGTACGGCGTCGACCCGTAATATAAAAACTATCAGCGCTACGTGTAGGCGCCGTTATAACAAAATTACGCGCCTTATGCAGCTGGACACGCGTGACGTACGCACAAAATGTATGCACATCGTTTCAACGCGCGTGCCCAGTATAATTTATGCATGACGCGAGAGCGTGGGTATGCCGAACTGGTCCGGGCCTGGAGGATAGCTTTTCCTAAATAATAAATAATTTTCGGGCAAAGTTGATAGCCTCGACAACAGGGAAGGCGATTTCCGGGAGTGTAATTTAGCCCATCGATCGCGATTCTTTTATCCTGTTTCCTATCTCGATTTTTCAGCCATTCTTTTTCACTTTTTTTTTACAGAAATCGCTTGCACAGGAACAAACAAATTTTAGACTTGGTAGTTTACTTGAAATATTATTTATAGATGAATTATTTTGATTTCGCACATCGTTGATGGATTTTTCAGTAATAATATTTAGCTGAATAAAGTTTAAAAAAAAATAATGTAGAAGAACAGTAAGTTTACTGACATGTAGAGGTAAAATAAAGTATATAAGATTTAGGAAGTCATTGCAATTGTTTTAATGTCTTCACACTTTCATAACTTTCATTTGAAGTCAGTATTTTTCTCGTTAATAACTACTTTAAGGCATTATAATCGATTCCATAGAAAATACACTTTCGAGATATATATCTCGCTTGTATATATACATATAAAATTTTATTTTTATTAATTATCGATTTTCATTCAACTGCTAGTTTATCGGCAACTGCTACATTTCCCTCTCTACACAATCTTATATTCTCAATGATTCCATAAAAAAAACTTTCTAATAAAATCTACTTCGCAGCGATTAAAAACTTGACAAATCTATGAAGGACTCATATATATATATGCAAAACCACTCACAAGCATCAAACTTTTCTAGCAGTTTTCAAGGCAAAGCATCGCCGACGAGCATCAAGAAGCTTATTAAAAAAATAACACTGACTGAACGCAGCCAACGTTCCGTTTTTCTCACGTGCCCGATTCACTCATACGCACAGTTATATTATATATATATATATATATATATATATATACACACACGCATTTACGCACCACACGTTCGCTTGTGGGTAAAAAGAAGACCGCACGTAGCCCTAGGCGCTTAGCTTCTTCGAGCAGATTAAGATGACAATCGCTGCCTGGCATTCGCTACTATATATACGACACCCCCGCGGGAAATAAGTGGGCGCTACCTGCGCCCGGAGAGGCGCACATAAATTATTTTCCCAAATCGATTGCCGCGTCGCTGAACAGCTTTCTCGCTCCCTCCCCCCGCGCGCGCGTGCCCTTGTAAAATTTTCAACTGCTGCACCGCGCCTACACAAGGGCAATCGAGGTTGTTTGTTGTCCATAACTTTTGGGAATTCTGCTCAATTTCGAAGGAGAAGATTAGTTGGCAATGAGATAAAGGAATTATGAGATTTCGAGATGATTTTGGATTCTTGACAAGAAAGTCCCGTCGGCGTGGCAGGTAAAATTGTTGAAGAAAATTTGCGACTCGTGTAGAAAAAATTATTGTCTCGAAGAGTAGAACACACTCATCAGACAGAAGATTCTAATAACTCGTTTACATATAAGATTACCATATTTTATAAGAAATTTTGCTAGAATTATGGGAAAATTTACTAAACTGTATTGTAAAATTTAGTGTAAAATATAGTCATTTTTTTGGGTCTTTACAGTCTGTGGTGGCTTTACGAGACAGTATGGTAATTTTTACAAAACATTTAATAATTTTTTACTGAACTTTTTTTCTCAGTGTAGTTGTTAGATTATTATTGAATGCTACGGGAATTAATATATTTTATGTAATGATTCATTGAATTTGTTTACGTTACGCTAGCAAACAAAATAAACTTTAATATCATATTTTGTAATCTTTTATAGCAACTACCTTGCAAAATATATTAATATAAATCTCCTAACGCCACAAAATATCATCTAACCAATATAATTTATTGCGTATATCATTTATCACTTTTTTATAGATATGTACAAGGTTATTCAGTCGATATTATCATCCAATGAAGTTAGTAGATGCCTGGAAGAAGGGGAAAATTTCGTATGATTAATTTATTGCGACCCCAAACCAGTTCGAAAAGTGGAAAACATAAAAAAAAATGTATAAGCAAGTCACCCTAGGCAGATTGTAAATATTCATACAGGACGAATTACAACATTTAAGATATCTCTCATTTTTCGGTTTAAGTATACGAAGAATAAATCAACTAATAGATCTCAAATACATACGCATCCAAGTATTTCATTTACATAAGCCCTCTCGGAAGATGTAACCTACAAAGGCCAAAAAGAATCTGCTATATATACATGATAAATTTAATTTACAAATATGACAAATAATATTTAACGTAATAATTTTTTTCATTCGTTATTCATAAATATTCATGATTTGATTAATTATTTTAAGATTTTACAACTCTTACTGTAAAAGAAGAACTGAAACGGTTTATCTAAGTGTTTAATTAATACATGAAATAATAAAATTTTAAAAAAAATTGTAACCAAATTTCTCTATACATAAGCATATATTTCAGACTAACACCATCATTACTAATATTTTTCGATAAAAAAAAATAAATTTTTTATTGGCATTAAAAATGCTTAATTTCTACAGTAATCACTATAATAAGATCACAGATATTAATCACTGTTTTCTTGTTTAATTGGTGGAAATTTAATTTAAATCAAATAAAAGACGAAAGGTTGCGTCTGAATAAAATGGTATTCATTATTTACTTCACTAATATTGAGTAAATTTATTTTGTTGTACCATATAACTCAAAGACCTCTTGAGTTTCTCACTCAATTTTAAAAAAGGAAACCATAATTTAAAAGAAGATTTATTATGTCTTTACTGCAACAGTTGCTGGAAATTAATTTAAAGATAAAAAATCTTGAGAAGGGTGTAGTACCAAGTCCTACAAAGGAAAACAAACACTGTTTTAATTATATTCCATTCGTATTAAATTATATGATAACACGTATAAGATACCGTGGATTGAATACGATTGAAAAAAATTCTGAATAAACTTCGGAAATTTATGTTTGTTCAAAGATTAAATGAATTAAATAAAAGAAATACAGTTAAGGAATCTTTAAGCTAAATAAAATAATTTTAATATTAGGCATTCACAGAATTGTTTATTAGAACTATAATATTTTATAATATTACAGTATTGTGGAAATTATTTTTCCATCGTTGCCTTAATATAAACAAAATTAAACTTGACTTTGCGTCACGTGTGTTACAAAAATCTCGACTTGTTGATCTGAAGGTTGACACAAGCGACAATTAATCTTGACATTGTGATAAAAGTTGGTTTAATAAAAAGCGCCCAATCTGTCACATCGACGTATGAAAAATGCGTTATCTCTTTCCTTATCTTCCTTCAAGGTATGCTAATTACGAATCTATTTCAAACATATATATATCGATCATTCAATATGTCAGCATACATCCCTCCCTTTGTTGCTTTCCAAATTTATTTTTAATGGTTCTTTACTATACCACTTCTTGAAATTTCTTTCATTAATTAACGAAATAATAATTTATTTGACTATAACTCATCCTTTGTTTGACCGAATTTTAAAATATTTTCCGCAAAGGTTATAGATTCCCAAAAGTTTTTGTCTCCAAAATTACTTTCACTCGACATTTTGAATTTTTCTGGCCCCGAAATGTGCAGGTAATGAAAATCTTTTTCAGCTGGATCTATCTTCTTCCAATCTGGTGTAAGATCTTGCGTTCTATAATTTAAATAAATGATTTTTGTATGTACAAATAAGGATTTTTATAATTTTACTTAAAAATACTATATGATATATACAAACCCTTTTTCAGCAAACGAAGCCCACAAATGTAAAATATCATCTTGCATCGCTCGATCACCTCTAGTTGATATAGGGTTTATAAAGGGTGTATCAAATGCGTGGAAAGCATCATCTCCGTGGCTAACACCTGTTAAGAATTATTTATGAAAAATTGAATTTAGAAAGTTATATTCATATTAATTTTCAAAATAAATGTATATCTTTGTTTTCAGTACTTATATATTGAAAATTTTTCCCAATATGAGCAATTATACAATATAAATTACTATTTTGGATCTATTTTGAAAAATTAAACTGAGATGACAAAAGATATATAAGTCTAAAAATATTAACAGGACTATGTAATTATTGAACAAATAAAATAAATTCAATATATATATATAAGAATGAAACTAATAATAAAAGACAATCAAAGCTAATGGAAGAAGAAGTAACCTAAGTCTTCTTTAGTTCCGCTAAGTGTATCGGTGAGACTTCCGGCGGCTCTGTAGGTGAAGTAATAAAACCACACTGGACTCTCATTCGCTTTAGCTTGCATCCTAGCGGCTTTCTCTGCATCTACGACGAACAGCCTATCGCCTACCATTCTTGTGATTGGCTTCACGTTCTGCCGGTTAATGGGATTGTTTCCCATGTAATGCCGCCTAATTTTTGCTGCCGTTTGTACACGCAACTTATGTGGAATTGTGTAATTGAAATCCAACAAGTGCGGGGCGAACGATTCCCAATTTTCATTCAACTCCTGTAGATATTGATCGTTGGTTGCGAATTCTGCGAATTGCAAGATATCATTTTAATAAAATCAGTTAAATATACGCATATACCATTGAAGGTATTGTGCAACAATCACCTGCTACTGGATATAGACCCTCGTCGCTGGTAACACTTATGATCCACGGGACATCTAAAACGTCTCCGCTTTCGAGTATTTCTACAGGTGAGCGGTCGATAAATGGCTTGTCCCCTGCTTTTTCTACAACGGGGCCAAAGGGTGTGTAAGGGTTGTAAAGCCAAGGCTAAAAATAATTTATATTTATCATATGAGATATCTAAATTTAACACAACTATGTTTATACAATATGTTTTTTTAAACATATACATTTTTAAACATACAAAAATTATATTGATAAAACTTCAACTACGTACTTAGATATTTTATGTATCTCGTTTTATAAATAAAATTAATTAAAAACTGTGAAATAAAATTGTTCAATGTTTAATATTCATGAATTATAAATACTCGAGGGTATCTGATGAAAAGTAATTACGTTAGATATATCTGTGGCTTCTCGGAATAACCGAATAGATCCACTTTTTTTTAAAATCGAGATAATCCCGGATTTTGTATCTTCAAATAGGCCTTTTTCATTTCCACTTTCAGTAGTAGCAAAAATATTGCCGTAAAGCTACAATTTACCCGAAACGTAACCAGATAAGTCCACTTTTCAATTTTTGTGCCCGGAATAACCGGATTGGTCCATCATTTTTTTCGTTTATCGTAGTTATAATTTATTTTGTCTATTCAAATCGAATTTTAATATGATGACTAATATATATTTATCTATTTATATAAAAAATTCCTATGCACTTTCAAATTAAAAACATTTTAAAATTTTACAATATTAGTACAATACAAATACAATACAAATGGTCGTAAATTTAATAGAAATGTAACAAAAATAGACATTTCTATTGAATAAATTAGAAAAATTCATTGAACAATTGCTAATTTTGTAATTTATTGACCCCTTTCATAATTAAATTAAAGAATACGCTCTAAAATAAACACGAACCTCACTATCAGATAAGTCCATATTTTTTGAGTTCTTATACTCGTTTTTAACGCATTAGAAAATATATAATCTGTTTAAACCAGCGTGTAAATATGTGTTTTGAATGTGTCAATTGACTAGTCAAGTATCGTGACTCATCTCGTTTCTCCCGATCTAACATATAAGTTTGAACATTAAAACTCGTTTTTCTCGGAAACTCGAAAAGTTAACTTATTCGGTTATTCGGGGAAGCCGCATATATATGTTCTCTGATCCTAATAGTGTATTAATACAAAAAAGTTTGTACGTTTTTGAATAAATTTTCTGATTTCATAAAATAAATTGTTACGCATAAAATTCATCATATTATTTATAATCGATTAATTTTAATTTGAAAAACATTTGTTTATCTCTAAAATAAATGTTTTTCAAATTCAACAGCAATTTTTCAGGAAAATTATGAGTTTATGTTTATAAAATTTCTTACCATAAAATTTTTAACCGCTTGTACAATAGATCTTCCTGGTCGTGATCTTAAACACTTGACCATCTCCTTGATACTGTCGGTTGGACAGCCCATAAGAACCCCGAGTCTCTTAGCCTTTTCTAAAGAATTTTCCGTCTGGGTCCAGCAATTCAGCACTGTACCACTGATGGATATACCATTTTGGAAAAGTCCAGCGCTAAGAGGCGATAAATAGTGGTAGTGCACACTCGCAGCGCCAGCACTCGAACCAACAAGAGTTATTTTCCGGGGGTCGCCACCGAAAAATTCAATGTTATCGCGAACCCAGCGCAGCGCCATATTTTGATCTTTTAGACCCATATTACCAGGTACAATGTCATCTTCAGTACTCAAGAATCCTGCAATATTGGATATATCGATGTAGATATTTTTTACATTTCAAATCATTTTATTAATCATTCAGGATAAATTAGAATGATATGTTGAAATAATCTTTTAAATATAACGTCGTAGGCTTAAAATATTTATACTAAATTTTCTCTATAATTTATATTTAAAATCGTTGATAATACTGTTTCCACGGATAGAAACAAAAATTATAATTTTTTCCTTTTCTTCCGTCTTGCTCGCTTCTCGTCCTAATATAGAGTAAACCTTTTACTAGTCATTTCCTAAGTAAAAACCTGTTCAACTTTAATATCTTTAATTACTCATGAATTCGGAAATGTAAACATGTGAAAATAGTACATTGCGCAACAAGGGAAGAACATGAGTAATTACAAGCGAGGGTAAGAAGTTGATCTGCGTCCTCCGTCTTGAAGGTGTCCTCGACTCTAACTCGTGCTGAAAACCACTCACCCGAGTAAGTGATCATGCATTCCGAGTCGTACACAACACAATTAAAAATGATTATATTGTTAATATTTTACTTGAAATATGCGCACTCTTTTCATATCAATTACATATCTAAATTAAAAATATTTATTGTTTAATAATTTAACTGTAAATGTTCTCAATATCCCTCTAAATAGTGTAAGAAACTTTAAAACGCATGAACTTGATAGTAGAGGTCGAATCCACGAAACTTCTTCATGATAAAGAAAAACAATTTTTTCACGAGTGTTCAAAATCATCATCCGAGTCTGAGAAAGTCAATTGCTCCGTTGTTATATATAATACTCTTTTTCAATAAGTGCAGGAATAGGACCTTTTTGCATGAAAAGCAGATGGGGGATCGGGTATATCGAGCCGATATAACGAGAAACTATGTTCTCTTCCACCCGCTGTAGCGAAAGGCCTCGCTAGACGCTCGAAATGATCGACTTTCCATTCGCTTTTCTACGCAGGAAAAGGGCCTTTTTTATGCACATGTTGAAAAAAACTTATTCTATTATTCTATTATTCTATATAAGTAACAAAGAAGAATATCTAGTTAGCTGATTATTAGTTAAACTAGCTGTTTATTAGATAAATACTGGAATTTCCACCAAGGTCTGTGTTTATGCTAAATAAAATTAAAACTGGGGGGCTATGCCCCCCTGCGTGTATCGCTACGCTCAACCGTCAACCCCCCCCCTGCTTCTCGCTTCGCTCATCGCACTTCCTCCTACTCTATGTAAAAATTTCGTTTTTACATTATAAGAACGACCGCACTTCTCAGGATAATCTTGTATTTTCACCAGAGCAAAAAATGCAACACTTCAAATACTAATAATAAAAAATAAATTGTTTTATTATCTACCACTTTTGCATAAACTGAAATCGTGTGAGATTGCTAACAATAGTTCACTTTTAACGTTATTATAGCCGTTTGAAATCGATTTTTTAGGCTTAGCTCATCAGGAATTAATTGTACAAGAAAATGTTTATCAGAGAAAAGTTTTGTCATATCATTATCTACAACTTTTGTATTTAACATTTTTGTCTAAAGTCAAACCACGTCATGTTATAGCCCAAAATTGTTCATATTTGACATTTTTAGTCGATTAAAATCGATTTTATGAGTTTAGTTTATCAGGAATTAAATGTATAAAAAAAAGTTTAATAGAGAAAAGTTTTGTCATATCATTATCTACAACTTTTGTGTTCAACATTTTTGTATAAAATCAAATCATATTATGTTATAGCCAAAAATCGCTCATTTTTTACGTTTTTAGCCGCTTAAAATCGATTATATGAACTTAGCTCATCAGGAATTGATTTTACATGTTAATAGAAAATATTAATAGAAAAACGTTTTATATTATTATTATCTATAACTTTTGTATTTAACGTATGCTTAAAAATTAATTCTTCCCGAATTGTATTTGTTCTCGCAATTTTTACGTTTTTAATGGATCTTTCGGAAATTAAAACTGGGTCCTCCCTATAATCAGACGAGTGTTTGGTTAAAATTTCGATAAGGTCCGTGAAAAATCGTTTGAGATAATCCATAAACTTGATTACATACGTACAAATGAACTAATTCTTGACGGAAAATATTTTTGATTCACTAAATGTTTACATTATGCTATGTTACAATTATCACTCTAGTGAATATATAAGGCTCTCCCAAGAAACTGTCGTGTCTAAAATGAAAAAGTTTCATTCAAAATTCATCGTTCAACAGCTTCTACCAATGAAATAAAGGTGACTACTGATTCCTTTGTTCATGGCTTATCCACCTGCTCCCTATTTAGCACAGCAAGTTACTTACATCGTTTTTCACACTTGATGTCGAAATCTAGACCTTTAATTTGACGATGCGAAATTTTTGAGCCAACAGCCATTAGTCACATCGTGTTTCAGACACAACGAGAACAGTTCTTGGTATTTAATTGAATAACACTAGAGCGTCGTGTTATTGTTGTGAATTTATCCCTAGATAATATCGATCTTCCCTAGGCAGATAACCGACCTCCATTATATTATCATTGATATTTTCTTATCTCTGGAAGATCGATATTTTCATCTCTAAAAAAACTTGTTAGTATTGTCACTTTACCTATCTCTCAATAATACTAAAAATTTTTTTTTAAAAAAAGTATCAATTTCTGAAAATTTCAATATTGTGCAAGGATGCTACGTGCTCAAAATTTCATAAGTTTTATAATATTCTATACAATCTTATTCTTATTTTTCTATTTAATAATCTGTAAATTTCAATTCTTGAAGAAAGAAGTTTTTTCCCTACCTAGTGGGCCTACACGATAGTTGATTGTGACAAGGATTACATCTTTGTCCATCAAATACTTGGCGCCATAAAGATCGCTCGATCCATGTGTAAAAGCTCCTCCATAAATCCAAAACAGAACAGGCAACGGTGAGCTGTCATCCTCGCGCTCAGGCACATAGACATTTAAGTAGAGACAGTCCTCGGCGCCTGACACCCGATCACCCGAAATGTAGCTCGGTAAGTGCATGTACTGCAGACACGAATGGGACATCTTCGTCGCTTGGATCTCGCCGAGCCATGACGTTATCGGCCGTGGAGCCTGTTTTATAGTGATCAAGTAGTTATTATTAGCTATCTGTTTAAATAGACGTCAAGAATACCGACACAATTCCTTCATTATCGATACCTATAAAGTTAATTAAAAAACTAAATTGCGCGATAAATTTTTTACATGTGTATGATTAAAATAGATTTTTTTTCATTTTCAGATGTTACATTCATCAAATGAACGTCGGGCAGCAGCTGGTTTTTCAATGTCATTTTTTATTCGATGTTTTTGGATGTAGAATCTTGCAAAAAAGCCGTAACATTAAACCCTAACGCTGTAAAAAAACTTAGTTTTTGATTTTGTTTTATTTTATTTTGAAACAAAATTGAAAAAAAACACTTTTTTTAAACGGTTACCAGTCAATCTTGATAAGTCTTTAAAACAAATAGTACATTAAACTAGAGAAAACGAGTTTTCATTAATTTATTTTAGAATTGAAATAGAATTGTATTTTTGTAACTTAAAATCATGATAATGAAAATGGTAGGTTTCACGTGGAAAAATAAGAAACTTTCAATTTAAAAAAATAATCACTTTTGCCAAAGTTATTGCTAACCAAAATTACATAAGATAATTGAAACTCAAGTTTAAACATTCATAACTTTTAAAATATAGATTTTTTGGCAAAAATGCTAAGCTGCATCTCATCTCAAGATAATCTAAATTTTCATAAAAGAATTATTTCGATAAAAAACAATAACCTTTTCTTACGTTTTAAACAATGCTACATCACGTTTTTCAAATTTTGACATCGATATTCGCATTTAATGGATCAAAATCTATAATGACCAACTATTTTTAACCGGGACCTTATTATTGTATAACATTTGGTACCCTGATCCAATATTTGTAAACATCACGATGATAATTCTCACACAGAACAAAATAATTTTAGAATATTTTTCACACAGTTTTTAAATTATAGCTTTACAGAGTTGTTAAATGTTATGTCTCGTAAAATATATCGTAAATCATTATGGTAAATTGTTTAATATACTTCAGAAATGTTTGTAATAATGATTTCATTCATGTAACGAAAAATGAAGTAAGATAACACTATCTGTCGCAAATAAACATGCATAAGATATAATTACGTAAAACAGTTGATAAAAAGAATGAACAAAGAAAACATAATCTCAAAGTAAATTTTTCTAGATTGGCGGTCATATATCTAACTCCCTCCTATCACAATCTTTCAACCAATACCTGTTCATTCTTGTTTATCGAAACCAATAACATTTTAGTATAAAACCGTAAAACTCCACCCTACGAGGTATTCTGTTTGCAAAAACTTCAAATATGGTAACGTGTACATCCACCTCAATAATACAATGCAGACACTACATACATCGACACTAAATTTATACAAATTTAATTTAACTATTTCTGTAAACTTACTGTCAGTGCATCTTGTTATTATAGGTGCAACTTATTTTGCACATAATTTTATTTCATGAAATAAACATCTATATTATTTTGTTATTATTATAATGCAAGTGTAATATTTCTTTACATAAAATGTTACGTTTAAAAACGGAAATGAAGAAAATCGCACAAATGTTATCTTTTTCTTCTCAAAATATGCTATTATCTTTGATAATTCGTGTGAATTAAAAAATATTATGAAATTAAACGTACGTACCTTAAATCGCAGCTTTCCAACTGGTGGCAATGCGAAAGGAATACCCTCATAAGCTTGATAATGTCTTCCATAATGAGATACCTTATATTGTCCCCTGATGCCCCCGAGAGGTGTCTTGACTCTCGGTATATCGTCGTCCGATCGGACGAAGCACAACGCTGCTATCAAGAATAAAACGCTCGCCGGCCTGATCATCTTGGCTGGATCATCAGTCTACTACTGCGGCGCTCGTACATATTTTCGGACGCAGCTCAACAGTCGGAATTCGAATCAAAACAAACACTGATAACCCGACATCTGATCGCTATTCACGGTTTTTGTGATCAATCTAGTAAGGATTTCACGCATGCGGTGCATTTTGCTAATGCTTATAAAATTATGACAGATAATATTAATACGTTGTAGAGTACGTTTTTAACGTAGGTATTTTTTATAATATCCTCGCTATCTCTTTATTTATACATAGAAATTATTTTATTTATTCATATTTATAACTAATTTTACTTTTAATATTCCCTTTTTCCGTTCCACAACTTTTTTTTAAGCATACCTTCCACAAATAATATTTCTCGATCTTTATACCTTATTATACATGAGAAAAATATAGAAAAATTCAAAATAGCCTTGACATTGTTTTAATTGCATATCAATTTTTTCTTATAAAAGTTTAACCTAGGAAAATGAACCAAAAGAAGCCACTGTTGAGTGTCAAATATTAAACATTTAAAAGTACTAATTAATTTTCTATACTTACGTAACTTTACAGAAAATCGTTTGATTTTAACTATTTTTTTAAGCTTAAATCAAAACTCTATTATTTTACTTTAGTTCTTTTCTTGTGGAAAATTGAATTAGTACCTACGAAAGCTACTCATCACTGACTACCTTTTGTCCATTTTCTCTTGTTAAATTTCCATATCAAAAAATTAATATATAATTAAAACCGCGTGTCAAGGCTGTTTTGAATCGTTCTATATTTTTCTCATATAATATCATAAGGTATCAAGATCGAGAAAATCCATTTGTAGAAAGTGGGCTTAAAAAGAATTTTCGTCAGTTTTGAGAAAGGTGAGATTAATAAACGTAGTATTGCTTATACACACACACACACACACACACACACACACACACACACACACACACACACACACACACACACACACACACAC
>JAYJLV010063514.1:5572-15597 GCA_036873485.1 Torymus texanus
CTCTCTCTCTCTCGCTCAGTATAGAAAAGAAACAAAGAAGGTCAGAAACTAGCTCGCCTCTGTGTCTCTCTCTGTCTCGCCGATAAATCGCTGATCTCCTTACAACGACGTAGAGAAGGACGACGACGACGACGACGGTGAGACTGTCCGTCGTTATTCCAGAGCGCACAGCAGCGACGGCGGCGATTATCGGACTAACCGCCGCTCGTTATGTATTTCGCCAAGGCGACAGCACGAGGAATTTCCCTCTTCGGCCCTCCTTCTTGAAGAGGATTTTTCTCCGTGGGTTTTCGGTCGCGGCCCGTAATTGTCGTTAAAGTGTCCGAGGAAAAAGAGAGAGAGAGAGAGAGAGAGGAGAGAGAGAGAATGAAGGAAAGAGGAGAGGGAGAGATTCGCGTGGAATTTCCTCGCGGCGGTGGAATCCATCGAAGTATTCCGAAGATAGGGAAACGCCGCCGCGGCGAGCTCGCGGTGTATCGGGATTCCATCGAGAGCGATTTACCGCTCTCTCTCTCTCTCTCTCTCTCTCTCGCTTTCTTGCTTTCTTCTTTTCGTAAATTGTGCAAAGGAGAAAGGGTATTGAGGCTATTCTGAAATATTTGCGAGAAGGGTAATGTGTACTTGGTAGAGGATTTAAATGAGGTGAGATCAGTGCTATGGGTCATCTTTATTCGAGTTACTATTGTACTTCTCGACTGATATGTTTGTAATATAACATTCTTTTGAATTATAGCTTTTTTTACTCATTTGACGTTCAACACATTTCATGCATTTATCTACATATGGTTAATCAAAGTGCATCTAACCCATTAAAGTGTTCTCTACGAACATACCAAATTTCTGTTTGACTATATTATCTTATCTAAAATATAGTAAAAATAAGGACAGTTGCAGTAATATAAAACCAAAAAAATCATTTTAATGGAGACTTAAAAGCTACATAAAGATGTACCGTAAAATAGGCCACATATAGTATCCACGATCTCCCTAACCGATACGGCAATATTAAAAAATATATTCTAAACCTTCGATACGAATCTCGCGCAAGCTATCAGCGATACTTTACACATTCAAAAAGAAATAAACATCTCTCTCTCTCTTTCTCCCCTCTCTCTCCCCTTCTGCTTCCGCCTAAAAATTCCCTCTGTCGAATCTCACTAGGATCAATATTTAAACAATAAAGCTGCGAGCCGCAACGACGCGCGCGTGTCCCAGGGAAGAAAATTCCCGTGGAAAGATCTCAGGCACTCGATAATTGTGTGCTCAAATCGCGGCTGACGATAAGCTCCTAGCGAGACCGCGGAATAGCTTCCCTCTCTCTCTCTCTCTCTCTCTCTCTCTCTTCCCCTCTCTCTTTCCACTCTTCGATCGATCGCGCGCGACCTGTCGTATTTTCAGATATACGCCAAATAAAATAAAGCAAAAACACGTATACGTCTCTTCTCTCTCTCTCTCTTTCTCTCTCTCTTTCTCTCTCGCGTATATAGGAATAGCAAAGCTTTAGCGAAGTTGCGCGAGCGAGCGCATGATTCCCTTATCCGTTCTCTCATCAAATACCGATCGCGGGATGACTGCGACTACTACCACTACTACTACTACTACTACTACTGCTATACTCTGAGCGAGTACGCGCGCGCGCGGGAATAAAGGCCACACGACGACGACGACGACGACGACGACGGCGTCGGCGAATATTCCCGGGGCCCGGGCGATGCGAGATAACCTCTCTATCTTCCCTTTATCTTCTCAGCGAAATCGCATCGTGACGGCGCGGGGAATACGCCGTGACTGTGTGGCACTCTTCGTGTATACGTGAGTATGTGTGTGTGTGTGTTTATAGGGAGGTGGAAGGAGAAGTGGAGGAGGGAAAAAAGAGGAGAGAATAAAGAGGGACGAAGATTGTCCGCGAGAAGAGAGTGGGAGGGAGAGAGAGAGAGAGGAGACGGGTAGGCAGAGGAGAGAGGAGAGATAAAGTCGAGAGTATTTAACATACGGAAAGAGAGAGAGACGCGGAGTGAAGGGAAGGAATTAGAGAGGTTTGGGGTAAGAGTTGCCGAGACAAATAAGTCGAGGATGGATGGAACGTTTGGGAGATAATTAGAGATGAAATGAACGCTAACAATGCATGAAAAATATGTTAAAGTGTATTTATTAAAGTAAAATGGGATGCATTTAAATCTGATATAAAAATAAGAACAAGAAGGTTATGAGATAATTTTTTTATAACGTATTATTATTTAAACCACTACCAGATATCAATATAAATTTATCGACATTTAATACCTGAACCACAATAATCAACAACTTTTGACATTCTAAACCTTTAACTACCACACATAACCTCGCTACTTTATCCTCATACCACCTAATATCAGATCCCCTCCATCCCCAGTCTATCTCCCGAAAAACATCGCCCACGATATCCCACACCCTACATGCAATAATTCCTGGGCACCTTTTGCCAGCGCGCGAACGATGACATCCAGAGTCATTCCACCGCTTGCCCCCTACCTACCACACTCCACGCGAACGCGGCAACTTTACGACGAGCGGGTGGCACTAAAAGCACAAACAGTTAGACCCGGGGACACTCCTCAGGGACGGACGTATAGAGGTAGCTAGCCGAAGCTCGCGACATTTCGGTAGGACAGAGAGAGAGGGAGAGAGAAGGAGACAAAAGGAAAGAGTTGTAGCGCCAAGATAGACCAGTGCAGCAGCAGCAGCAGTGAGGGCGGAGAGAGAGAGAGTCTCGTGCAAGCGTATTTACGACGGGGGTTACCTAAGGGAAACATGCGCCCGCGCGCGGGTTCCGGATCACAAAGCACGTCGCCCTCTCTCTCTCTCTCTCCCTCTCTTCTCTGCCTCACCTTGGACCGCTTATCTCGGAGGCTGGTCTCAGCGAAGCCTCTTCTCTCTCTCTCTCTCTCGCTCTCTCTCTCTTTATCTTCGGCAAGCCTATGCGCGCGAGCAAGCAAGCAAGCAAGCAAGCGAGCAAGCGAGCGAGCGAACGAACGCGAGCGTTAGTTACCTGTGGCCCGGAGCGTCCACACATAAATTTCTGTATCGGACAATGGGTAATTGTGCGATCCGAGGAGAGGAGAGATGTAGAGACAAGCCGAGCGAGAGAGCGAGCGAGCCTTCTTCTCGTGGGTCTTTAGCGTGGTTCTTCTTCTTCTTCTTCTTCTTCTTCTTCTACTGGTGCTTTGGACGGTTCGGAGGATACATTCTAATAATTGCTCGGTAATGCATGGAGAGTTGTTTATCGGTGTCCATAGGGGGTGGCAAGGAAGCACAGCATTAGAGGGGATTTTATTGATTTAGCGGTACGGAGAGTATTAGCGGGGGTATGACCTGATGGGAAAGCGCGTATAAGAGCGATTGGTCGAAGTGTTATTAGCGGTTGTATGGGAGGAATTCGTTTGCTCTGGGTAGGGTTTAAGTGGGAGAGAGAGAGAGAATGTCTGTTATGGAGAATATGAACAGGTTGGTAAGAGTGTATGTAAAAGAGGCGGGTTGTGTGGTATGATTAGGTGATTTTTTTTTTGGAGGGGGGTGTAAGTGATATTAAAGAATGGGAGTCGAGGTTGATAAATGTAAGTTGTAAGGTGTAAGATCCCAATAGTTGAAAAATATGTAATAATATTACTTATTTTAATAATATAGAAATCATTCGATATGTCACCTGATATGTAGTGACTCATTCAGAAAATGCGTAAAGTACAATTTTACACACTATCACCAATTGAATACACGATAGAAAGTGATACTCGGTGTGTAAATAGTACGCCTGTATTGCGAATATAGCTTTTTTCATATAAAATACGTAATTAGTACCTAGTTACACTTTTAAATACTCTAACCTTTTGTCCGAAATTCCAACAGACATACATTAGAAAATCGAACGCGCCAATCTAATCAAATCCATTCACGGAAATTCTCACCAACAGCAACCATCTCGTGGTATCCAACTGCGCTCTTTCACCTCACAGACGAGATAAACAAAAGCTCACGTTCTCCTCGCAGCGTGAATAAAAGCAGAACGAAACATCGTCGATCGAGAGATACAGAGATGGAAAAATAATCAATGGAAAACGGAATAACACGCTCTTCTCCCTTCCCTTCTCTCTCTCTGTCTACGAAACACAGAGGATGCACAAAGAGTTCGCGCGCGTGTACGTAGCCCAGGGGCGAAACGTCGGTGGGCGGCTCTCTCTCTCTCTCTCTCTCTTTCGACGTCAGATCTACTCGACCGATATTCCACGGCCACGTTGAGTTACGTCCTCTTTCTCTCTATATCTCCCTCTCCTTCTTCTTTATTTACTTTTATCTGTGGCCTCCTTTCCTAATACCTTACCTTAACGCGCGAAGTCGTTTTTATTAAATTTCAACGTCTTCAAAAAGTTGTTATATCCACTCTATACTAAACGGTACGTTTTATATACGCACACACTTATAATCTCTGAATCATCTAACTCTAATTCGCGACGAATACCAGGATGACAATTGGGTCATAGTGAAGAACGTGGAAAATAAGCGATGAAAAACACGTCATCATTGCGGAAGTTCTCGCCAAGTCTTCGCTACCCTCATTATACATTATAGAATTGGCGAGAAGTTAGGCTCCAAGTCCGAAAACAGTTAATGAAACATTAGCGACGCAGTGGCCGTGTGCGCGGTCGTAACGATATATTATCCCTTCTCTCTACCTCTCTCTCTTTCTCTCTTCCGCGTAATGCGGAGCTGGGATTCCTTTGTCGGAGACGGCGAAGTCGAGTATAGGCGACCGTTCAGAGAATAAAGAGGAGAGAGAGAGAGGAGAACGAAGATGCAGATGTCGGCGATAGGGATAGAGAGAGTTGGCGAATGGATGTGTGTGTGTGTGTGTGTGCATGTGCGCATGAATCGTTTCCAATGGAACGGACCGACGACGGTAAGAGGAGTTGAGACGAAGATTTAGAGTTTTTTCTTGGCAAAGTTATGGGGGGAGTCAAATTGGTATGAATCTTTTGTTAGCAATTGAAATGAATGAAATTGATTGGATACCGTTGGAGCTTTTTGGTTTGGAATAATAGCGGAGATTGTATGGTTTTATATGATGATACCGGTGTGTATGTTTGTCTCTCTCTCTCTCTCTCTCTCGCTCTCTCTCTCCAGTGTAGTATAAAATCCTTTGTTAGGATTTGAAAGAATATTCGAAATCTCCATATTACAGTGTTTTAGCTAATGACATAGTCGACTGTACTCTCTATGTTAATGTGTATCATCTTAGTAATTTAAAACTTAAAATGGAAAATTGTTTTCTGCGAGATTACCCCGTTCTCGGAAGATTTGTTATTAGAACAAGAGCTTGGGGGATGTACCTTCCGTAATTACATGGAAATTGGGATATAATGCGTTGTAACGTAAACTGAAAATGTAACGAATATTAAATGAAATTTGAAACAAGATTTAAGGAAAATTAAAACTTGAACTCAAGTCACAGAATACTACTACCATTCAACATTTAAAAACTCGCGAATTTACCTCAATCCACCCTAACAATCAATTTCCGTCCTTCTTAAAAATTCAAACACACCCACCGTTCCCGAAACACACATCCTCCCCGTGTAATATACACGCGGACGCATACGACCCGGGCACACCAAGCATTACCATATTCTTGCACACATACACACACATACACGCATATATACCTCGTCGCCCGGCCAGGTCTCTCCTGCTTTAATTCCCCTCCCTTTCTCTCGTCGTAGCTAGCGAGTCGACCTCTTCGTGGAATTACTTCGTATTGCAGAAAGGGTAATCCGCTGTCCACCCTCTTCTGCTGCTACGCAACGAGGCGCCGGGGCTTAGGTAGCAGCAGCACTTTGCCCTGCCGCCGCTGCGCTCTTGTTTTACAACTGCGCGACGCTATAGAGGGATATAACACGCTCCACGTTTTCAAGGGAACTATAGTGGTACTGCTACTGTTGCTGCTGCTGCTGTACCTGTTCTTGGCGAGCAATTGCTATTTTTTATTAATAGGAATTAAGCGTAATTTCAGGAACGCTGGATGGGAAGTTTTTGGGTAGAGCTCGATTTTCTGACGTGGATGGTGAGAAATTGGGTGGAGATGGTTTTAATTGTTTTGCACGTTGGTTAGTTGTTGTTAGAGAACATAGATTACGCGTTGTTATTAAAATAATGTGAATAAGTAGGTTCTAGCAAAAAATGCATGGTTTGCACTTTATGAATATTAATTCTATCGTAAATGAACTTTGTGGAATGGAACTACTCTAAGCAAATAAAGTTTAAACTGTATACGCAAAACAATTTGAGAAGTTATTTATCTAACTATTCGCTCACTAATTAAGTTTTTCACATACTTTTGTATATAGTAGGATTATAAATTATATATAAGGTAATAATACATTTTTGTATTCTTTATAATATACCTTAAAAACGTTACTCTTGGAAATGTAAGTGTAAAACCTCCCACCTGTCGAGACACCTTAACAACCAACTTACAAATACACCAAGTTTCAAATAAATCCCAAACGAATAATAGTAACGCATTCAATACATCCCAATATACGTGAAAGAGCAATTTTTTTATTTAATTAAAAGTTCGACCATTGTGTATTATACCATAAACATAAAAGATTCAATAACGTGATTGAGAAGGCAGCATCAGCAGCAGCAGCAGCAGCTCGAGCAACCGTAATTACGATAAAGTTGAATCAAGAAAGAGATCCCTGCACAATATGCCATTATACCGTTTTATTCGCGCGAACTCGGCGAAAAATACTCGCCGCTCGTATTTTCCAGCATAGCGAACTCTCTCACTCTCTTAGTTGCCCCGCGAGAAAGGAAAAAGTTCTCTTCTCTCTCTTGCTCTCCCTCGGCAGGACGAAATACGAAAATTTGCCGGCTTACTCGAAAAAGTTCGACCCTTGTTACGACCCTGAAAAGAAGCGGACGAGAGAGAGAGAGAGAGAGAGAGAGAGAGAGAGAGAGAGAGAGAGAGAGAGAGAGAGAGAGATCCGCGAGTCCACCTTCATACAGAGAGCAAGAGGGAAGTTCGATTCTATCGCGTTGAATTTTCCCGGCTGTGTTTCGCGCAGGATCCCTTTCTCTTCTGTTCTTCCTTCTCTTACTCTGGTTCCTTTTCCCTTGGTCTCTTTCTCTCTTACTCCCTATCTTATGCTTTGAATCCTGCGCGAGTTTCCAACTCACTCACTCTTTCTCTTGCTCAGGTTTTTTTCCCGGCCGGTTTTACAGGCCCAGCCCCCGTCGTTTGAATCGATAAGTCCGAACTGTTTCTCCTTCTTCTACTCTCGCGGGTGAGTGTCTTTTTTTCTACCCTTTCCTTCGTCTTCGTTCGCGCGCGTTCTCTTATTCTATCTCGCGATCCTTTTTCCGCTCATCGTCGTATATGCGAAGAGCGCGAGATTCGATTAATGTCCTGCAGCGCGAGCGAGTGAACGCTACTTTCTTTCAAGAGTTCTTTCTACGCGCGCACACCCGCGTGCCTCATCAAAGGATCTCCTTGACGAGATTACGCCGTCTCGTGGCTGATTTCAAGCCCGGTGAAGATCCTTTACCAGTGTAAAAGGTTGCTGGAAAATTAATCCTTTGGGATGGTAGCAGCAGCAGCAGTCGACGCCACTCTGCGAACGTTAAATTAATTCGAAAGTAATTTTGTAATTCAGGTGGGTGGTGCCCCCTTTTTTACGAGTGATCGATATTCTATAGAATACGTTGAATTTCACGAAATGTAGATTCTACTTTGATATTGTTAATTCATATGAGCTATTTTGTTCTCGATTACTTTATATGTGGATTCATGTATATAAATATTTAAATTCTATTTTCTTTGGTTTGTAAGTAATGTCGCTATCGTATTATATCGTCAAATATATCATAGAAGAGAGTATAAATAAACTAAAATTCGTGCACTACTACGAACACCGAGTGACAATGACAATTCTAAATTTAATATTAATTAATATCACCAACGACAATATACAACACAACACCTTCCCACAACACTAATCCCAAAATTACAATCATCCGCGAATCACAAGCCGCTAATTCCAGCCTCCCCATAATTCACCTACACATATATACAACGCACATCCATCCCATAACAATCCCGCTGAGCGGCTCCCATTCGGGTCAAGCGTACATTTTTCGCCTCTTCATTATTACCACCTCTCTCTTTCTTCTTCTCTCTCTCTTTCTCTTTCTCTACCTACACGCACGGGACTACAGAGAAATGATGTCTGCTCCCTATGCCCCTGCAAATTAGACGGCACACATATATAAGAATGCCGAAGCCTCGCGCGTTCACCTTCGGGCGTTAAACTAAGCCGAGGAGGTAGAGAGAGAGAGAGCCGTTAAAGCGCGCGCGCAAGAGAGGGAAGATGAGTCTGAGAGTTGGACTCCCGGGGGAGTCGTACGCCGAGCTAACGGCACCCTTGGAATAGCAAGGATACGTTATTTCGAAGGTGGAGAGGAACCTTATATTCCAGGACGAGGCACTTTCCCTTGCTCTCGACCCTGAATTTTATTGACTTTTTTTTCTTACTTTCTCTCTTTCTCTCTCTCTCTGCAGTTGGCTCGCAACGCGGTTGGGTGTGGAATCTGCCGGCGGCTATGATGGTAGCATGCGAGGAAAGTATTTTTCTCGGATTTTCTTTTTAATTTTGGAGGAGGATCGGGAGATTCGAGCTTTTGCTACTCTTTGTGTTTGTGTGGGTGTATATGGTTGGGAAAATATTAGGTTTCGGTTGCGAAGCGAGTATTGAAAATGAATTTTTTAGTATGGTATAAGGGAAGGGGGTATGTTTTTGCATGAATTTAGGGGAGAGAATGGTTTAGACGATGTGAATTTGGTGGGAAATTGTGAGATAAATGTCTGTTTATGGTGTTGAGCGGTTTATGGGAACTTTAATAGATTAAGCAGTTTTATAATGCGAACAGTAGGTAGTTGCTATTCGCAGGTAAAGAAGAGAAATGAATGAAAATGTTTAGTTAAAGTAACATATGTTAAAGATCAAAATAAAAATATCATACAATTGTAACAACCGGAGTTTATTTATTTTTGTTTTTGTTTTTAATTGTCAATGTAAATAATCACCATTTTCAACTTCTGTTATTTGCTGCATGAGAATTTGTAATTCATAGTCTACATTTATATTTACTAAAAAAAGGAATATTTTAATTTCGCCCACAGCAACAACTTTATCACCCTTCTCAACACTTCAATAACTCACCACCACACTTTAATATCTCTCCTACACCCCAATCTTTTCCTTATTTACATTGACGCGTAAACGACGGGTATTCTTTATCTCGCGTTACAAATGCGTATCCACCGACCAAAAAAAAAAAAAAAAGTTGGAATCTATTAAAGACGCGCTCTTTCCAAACGCTATTGCAGCATTGAATTGCAGATTCTCGGGTCGCGTCGTCTTCCCACGAAAATGCAGATAAGCGTCGTTGCGGCGATAAGAAAAAGTCATTCCTACCCGTCAATCCTACAAAATCATCTCTCTCCTCTCCTTACTCTTCTCGCATACGGTCTGTTTTTCAGAAGCGCACGAGATCGATTACGGTGGTTTTCAATCGTCCATCGCTACCATCAGGATAATCCGATAACGTAAGGAACGGTAGGTTTTCGGGGTCTTGGTGCAAGGAGACCATTTGAAATCTCATCTCGCTCCGTAAGTGAGAGAACGTATCTCATTCTCTGTCCGGGATTATCACGCCCAGACGAGCGTAAATGTATGTGTGTATGTGTGTCTTGGTACCCTAGGGGAGGCTCGATTTTTCGTGTGCACCCTTCGTTTCACGTTGGAACAGGGTGAGAGTGAACATGTAGAGGGGTGAAATGGAGAGGAGAGTGTATATATAGGTATCGGTGTGAAGTAATGTGGTGCTCTCGAAATTTTTGAGGCTGCGAAGTGCTCTTGGTCGTAAAAAAGAATGAGGATGCTGGTGTTGCATGGGTGCAGGAAGTAATTTTAGTTTTGACAGATTTTTCA
>JAYJLV010063525.1:0-16976 GCA_036873485.1 Torymus texanus
TTAATTGATTCTAACTTTTAAACAACTTAATATTTTGATCTAAAATTTTATATTTGTGTTTTGGGGCTAATTTGGAAGTAGAAAAAGTCATTTTCAATAATTTAAAAATTTTGACATGTCACAGTTGACATGAAGTTACCCATATACTCAGTAATAAGACTTAGTTGATTTCGTGAGATCAATACCACTGAGTCAGGTTATAGTTGGAGTCTTATCATTAACGATAGATCATAACTTTAAGAGGTGTTTCATTTAGTACCGTAATATTTAGAATCATAATTAGCCTAAAATTTATAAGGTATGATGAGATAACATATTTTTATATAGCATTTTACTTAGCATCTAATGCATAAAGTGTGAACTAGTTACGCACAAGTTACTTACAATATTTTATCTACTACTGTATGTGTAGTGTTAAGAACATGCAAGGTAAACTATTCAGTAAGAAATCTAATTAATAGATGAGTATAAGTAGAGTATAAATATGGAAGAAGTTAGAAGAGAGGAAGAAGCGGGCCCTGGCGAGGGGCTGGGGTCGACCCCCTCCTCCCCTCACATGAAATCCATTTAAAAATTTCGTTAATGTATATAAATTGAATACCCGATCAAAGTATGCATTCTACTACTTCACGCACACTTTACTTAAATCACTCACTTCACGCATGGTGAGCATGAAATTATACTTTACGCATAAAAAACGATGAAAAAGGTCTACTTCACGCACAGTAGTGAATAAAATAAATTTTCCCTTCAAAATTATTATTTCCCTTTTTCAGGTTCGACAAATCATTAGGACTGTTAAATAAAATATAATATAATATAAAGACTAGTACTTACCAGCGGAAACTGGAACAGCAGTTATTAGTCCCAAAGTGATGAAGAGATTATACGTTACAGCTATACTGAAGTTACCAAGCATATTAGCCGCTGAAAAATTTATTTTATTTAAACAAATTAAATTCATTCAACACGAACTAAGGAATACTTTAAATTATTTAACAAACCTAAGTGCAAGAAACTTGCAATTAATAATACTGTCCAAGGAAATTTTTGCCAAAGTATACACTCTACTCCGGAAAAATACAACACGATGCAAATTGGCCATAGTAGCGTAGCATTACAAATACCAATAATAGAGAAAAAGAGAGAAATCTGTCCAAATGTAGTATCGCCAATGACTTTTTTGAAGAGTACCTACAAAATTTGCAAAGATGGATTAATATTAATGATTAGAATGACACTGAACCTCTTATATTGAACAATATTTATTTTTAAAATTATTGTACTAATAGCGAAGATTAACTGGAGTGTAATTCATTCGTAGTTACTATAACACTTGATGGCAATGAAATCGGACGCCCGTGTTTATTGACTATATATTAATTTATTTATATAACGTTTTGGACGATTTTTTTTAAATGCTCCCCTCCTCAGAGTTATACGAATTTGTGTGTCAATAAAACAATAAAATCAATGTAAAAGAAAAATTGATAAAAATAAAATACTATAAAAAATAAATATATTCACTTCATAGTATGTCAAAAAAGTTGAAAGTTGTGCAGTGATTTACGCCAGTCAGTTAAGAAGGTGACGACAATTCAAAACCGGTTTCAACAAGTAGATAAAAAATTTGTTAAAAAAAATTTACGAAAAATTCTCACGCCAACCTTTGTCCTTCCACCGATTATCGTTCCGCTACTCATATTATGTTGAATTTATATGCGGAACAATACTGAGGAAAAATACAATAAGAGTGTGAAGGCTATGAAACTATTGATAAAAAAGGCGGGGGAAAGATAGAAGGGAAAGTAAAACGGAAGCTAATCTCAGAAGAACACGAACATAAATATTAAAAATATGATAAATTGAAAATACACAGAGTCCTATGTAGATACATAGTATTTCTTTATAAGATTCATGGTTTTGTTGTACAAATTTTTTAGGAAATTGAGATCTTAAATGCAGTTAAGGGTGTTATCGTGGAAATAAATATTGATCATTTCTGAAAAAGATGGTTTATAAAAATTCTTCTCTCCGTCTAAAATATCAATTTTTTCGAAGTCAATGGAATGTCCTGTCTATTCTGCATGTGTCGCTACAGCAGATTTTTCTAAGCATTGGTTAACGGCTCTAATATGTTCATTAGTACGAGTTTTTAATTTCCTCTTGCTCATGCCAATGTATTGATGTATAGTCTTGACAATTTATTTTGTAAACAATGCCATATGTATTCAGTTCATCTAGACGATCCTTACTTAGCGTTGATAGATTGTTGGATTCATTTAGGTATTGATATACGGGGATAGTGTTACGTTTATTTAAAATCCGGTTAATTTTCGGAGTAAGGTGTTTAATCTATGGAAGGACTATTTCCTTTTTTAGGAATATGGTGCGCGGAGTTTTAGATAGTGAGGGAGTGTTGTTATTGTGAGCGATAAGACGTTTTGAAATATATCTATTAATAACTTTAATGGGGTAACTATTACATCAATGGTAGTACTTGTCAGTTTTTAAGTTATCTTTGTGAAACTGAGTGTCTGAAAGTTTTATACCTTTATCTACAAGACTGTATATCATGTCAATTTTCTGTGTTTCGTGATTGTGGTATATGTAGTTAATATAACGCCCTGAGGCTGTACTTTTTTTAAACCAGTAAGTGATTTTTTTATTATTAGTTCTTATGAGTTGGAGGTCCAAGAAAAGTCGATTCTATTATTAGATTCACGTTGTATTGTAAATTGTAAATAACTGTTGAAATTATTGAAGCTGGAAAGTATTTTATCTTTTTTCCTACTCCAAGGTAATGTCTGTGAATAACGGACTTGTGCAAAAGCTCATAAGGCACGCCCATAATTTGTTTGTAATATTTATTATTGAATTGAAGATAAGTGGAGTCTAGGAGAAATTTGATATCTTCTAAACATTCGATTTTGGTGAAATTGATTTTTTTTTATGTATTTCCATCTTTTTTGATTGCCTAAAATTTAAATTGTTGGAAATGTTGATAAATAAAGAGACCATCTCAAAGGTGTTACGTACGAGGAGAAGGCGGAGTGAATGAAATGAATAAGTCGCATAAAAAATATGCGACAACCGGGATTAAAACGCACGGATCCGCGGATTCTAATCCGGCACTCTATCAACGGAGCTAATGTCGCGAGGCTTACTCGAAGGGCACGCGTGCATCTTATTCTTATCGTTATCCTGATGCGTCAGGGCTCGGATGAACAGTCGAGCAGCTGAGTACGTGACAAAGGAGACCAACTCAAAATTTTCGGGAACTATTATCTTTCCAACTATTTCTTTTATTTCTGTACTATTTTTTATGGTAGCATTACTACGGCTGAAATATTTATCAAAAAGAATAGAAACGCTTTTATCAAGGCTATAAATTGGACTGCCTATTGCTGTAACAGTGATACGTATCCGATTGTTTACTTTATGAATCTTGACTAGAGCATATTCACGAGCAAGGTTTATATTTTCTATCTCTGTATGCAATAGACGTAAGACACAGTCGTCAAGAACACCTTTCTTTTCTCAATCCTTAATTAAACTTATCTTATTTTTTAAGTTATGTAAAGGAGACTTTCTAATAATTGAGTAATATTTCTTATCCTCTAGAGCTGATAAGTACTAAATATCTATTGTAAACTATGCTTAAAACTTCAGATTAGAGTTTACAATAAATATTTAGTCCTATACAGTTTTCTTTAAAGGAAACAAAATAATTTTTCTTAAAAAAATTAAAATTGGCATGGGATCGAATTGAGATAAAAAAAAAGAATATTTTGTTGTTCGTTTTCCAGCCATAAAAACATACAATTCTTCATGTATTACTTTCTGTACCGCTCAAATGTAAGCTTTCGCAATTACCTTTAAAATCTATTGTGATTTTTTGTGTCACGATGTTTTTCGGTAAAGATATGGAACTTCAAAGTGTAGCCAATTTTAGTTTAAATATGGCAAAAATGATTGAGGGATAGTGTATTTTTGTGTACATCAACACATCTTACAATAAAGTATTGCAATTTTAGATAAGTATTGGAAAAAGTGCTGTAATGAAAAGTTAAAATGTTCCCACTTCGTAGTTGTGTTCTTCTTGATTAACAGAACCTGCATGTAAATTGAGTTTTTCTTTTCTACAAATTATCATTTTCCTTTTAATGTCTTCAGTTTCGCTTCTCTATCTTATCTAATCATTCTTTGTCCCTTTTTGTAGTAGAAACACTAGTAATATGATACTGGAATGCCTATGGTTTAGTCTTGGTATCTCCAGTATGGTAAGTTGTATACTTATAATTTCTTTAAGAATAAAAACATCTTTCTCTACTATTTAGTTGTTTCCTTCTATGGTTGTTATTTTTTATTTGTGCTAATAGTTCTAAATTGGAAATCTGATAGCCTTGAAAGTTTGATTATGAATATTCTTTATTTTTTAATCTAGAACAAGATGTATTTTCATGAATTTGCTTCATCGTTCTTTCTCTGACTACTTTACTCCAAGAGTCTCTTTTTCTAGATTTGATAAAGTAACCAATTTTAATCACTCTAGTCACTACGTAGTGCTTTTATACTGTCCGTATTGGAGAATATAGAATTTTGTTGCTTCTTTTCTCAAAGTAGTTATTATATTTTGAAATCTATACATTATGCAAACCTCAGATTCATTTTGATACTTATCAGGTAAAAGAATTCAAAAATAACTATGGAACTAAGGAATGCTAGCTTCTAATTCTATGTTTATAAATTTATTTAAAAAAATAGAACTTAGAAGACAACTACAAAGAATGTGGAAGAGCAGCAGTCATTCTAGAATGACAGTTCAAGTAACAGAGGGTTATGTTGTTCATGTATCAACTCATTTGTTCTGAAAAAGATTTTACGGCATAAAAATAAACTATTAGAAACCATACTCTTTTACGTTTTAGGAAATAAGAGGGTATAAGAAAGAAAAAGTAGCATTTCAGTAAGTTCATGCTAAAGCTGTTTTCTACATAATATAAAAATTGAGGCATTGCCGTCCCAGAAAGCTAATAGATTTCAACCGTACTAGTCTTCAACTGTTGATATTTTATGTGATTAAGGACTGAAGAGTTGTACATGTCAAATTTATTTGAGTAAATAATATTTTACAGCTAAAAACTGCTAACTACAGTTAAAAATTGAAGTTAGAGGTGAAAATTTCCAAAAAAAAAATTTTTTTTCTTCTAAATGCTTTTTTTTAGACTTTCAAGGGGATTTTCTTTATATAAATTCTTTCAAAAGTTCCGAGAGGTAGATATTTATTGAAAATTATTTTTATAAATAGCGATAATGTCTAGTTCATTTTCATTTCCAAAAAATAAAGATTTCTTTGCTTTGTCTGAGAATTATGGGTTGAAGAGTTCAAATTTTTGTGAAAAATTTTTTCAATTCTATTCTTTTATACTTGCATGGGTGTGCACGAATTTTCAGTAATATAATTTTGGCAACAGAACTGACGTAATAAAATTTTCAAATTTGACGGGGTGAACCATTTTTTTTATTTTATAATAATATATTTTATAATACAAAACAATTTTCCAGAATACATTTCATATTTTTATAATATACAAAATTTATTATAGCATAACATTTACATAAATAAATGATAATGGCTGTTTATACAAATAATTTTCAATAAATATTTATCTCTCGGAACTTTTGGAAGAATTTATATAAAGAAAACCCCCTTGAAAATCTAAAAAGAAGCATTTACAAGCTGGAAAAGAAGAAAAAATTTTATTATGAATATAAAAAATGTTCACCCTCCAACCCCTATTTTCTACCCCTTGGGGGTGCCGTATAAAAAAAATGACCTTTGAAATGAATTCAGCAACTCTAAAAACCCCTAGAAACATAGTTTTCTCATAACGAGACTGATTTTTTGTGGCTACCAGTTTTGGCACGAAAAGTTGCATGAGCCCCGTTAGTCAAGGGGTTAAAACACTATAAGTGAAACTTATTATCTAGAGAAATAATAATTGAAAGTAAGAAAATTCAGATAATATAATGGCTTATGAACTATACATACATATCAACAACATATCGATAACAATATAAAGGGAATCGATAACTCAAACGATGTTACATGAGGCCTAATCCATTTTTATGCTCTTTTGCTTTTAAAACAAGAGCTTATTATGTTTATTATGTAATATAACTTCATGTCAACTGTTCAGCTCAAAATTTTGAAGTTGATCAGAATGGATTTTACTAATTCTGAATTAGCCCCAAAATACTAATCTAGAGTTTTAGAGCCAAATATTAAATTGTTCAAAAGTAAGAATCAATTAAAAATTTGAAAACTTTGATTTTTTCAAAAAAACGTTAGTTTTCATGATTTTTTAACTCAAAAACGTGAAGTTTTTTGTATTAAACATTAAATGGGAAAAAGTTTGAAAATTGTAAGTAGATTGGCACAGAAATTTTCCAGATCAATGCTAGTTATCCTACTAATTTGTATGTAATAAACCACCATATCAAATATGCTTAGGGCGAATACGATCAAATGAATTTTCTTCGACAAAGGTTAAAAGATTAGTAAAAAATATTACCTTTAAAACACGACCTGGTTAAAAAAACTTGGTCACGCCAGAGATAGAGAGAGAGAGAGAGAGCGAGAGAGAGAGAGAGAGAGAGAGAGAGAGAGAGAGAGAGAGAGAGAGAGAGAGAGAGAGAGAGAGAGGGAGAGAGAGAGCGAGAGAATACAGAGGAATATCAGGAGGAAGACGATCTCCTCATTCCACGGCCTTCACCACTTCCTACATTGGTGACCCCGACGGAAGGCATCGTCCCGGCAACGCGATCTTCGAGTGCGTCTCTCTGGCTGCGGCAGAATGACGTTTCCTTACGGGCTCATTCTTCCCGGGCAGCAACACATTTGCTCGCGCCCGGTTACCGGCATTCTTTGTGTGCGTGCTGGCACGCCGGCGCACACAAATCATTATCGTCTTCACCGCACTCTCTTTTTCTTCACGTGCAAACTTCGGGAAACACGTGAAGAGTGGCGACGATCTTTTCTCCTCCACTACATCTCCCGTTTGCGCGCAGGCACGCCGGCGCATACCGGGAAATTCGACCTTTGTCGAACTACGTCGTCTACGTGCAGGCACGCCGGCGCACACAGACATTTTCTCAAAGAAGCAAGCCATCATCGAAATCATTCCTCCTCACTAATTCAACGGGGAGCAGTGAGGACTTTGCGCGAAACCATCGTCACCGGCGCTTTTTCTTCGCATCGCCGCTGCACACAATGTCACTGCAAACAAAGGAATTTTTGCGCGAAGCCATCGTCACCGGCGCCTTTTCTTCACACCCGTTGAGCATCATTTTCATCTCCGCCTATGCATCTCGTCGAGAATCTCCGAGGCTACGCAGCAGCGAACGTCGCCAAGGTTAACGGGATCTTCTCGTAATCGTATAAGTAAGCAAGTGCGTTAACAGCGTACGCACGTTGCCGAACGAATTTCATTTTCACGCGAAGCCGCCATCTTGATTCTTTACCAGTCTTGACACGCGATTCGCGGAACTGCCGCGCTACACTTCACAGATCGCGGAACCTTAGTGCTCTCTATCTCGCGTATTTGCAACTTGAGAATTTCGCTCGAAACATATTTCGGTTAACTACGTGACCTTGTTTCGACTCATATTCGTTCAGCTTAGTTTATATTTAATATAACTTAGCTCGTAGAACACCTAACGTCACGTGCGTAAGCAACTCTTTGTATTTAATGCTATAACACTTACGTACTAAAAGAAAAACTATTTTCTCTGCGTACACTTCTAAATAATTAGTGCAATCACTTCGTGCACGCATGTTATCGAAATTTTCGTCATTATGCGCGATCTATTATCTAGATTTATTTAATACTTACTCGTGCCAATATTTTCCGACATCCTTTATAAGTCTCTTGAGAATTCGCAATTATTTAATTATTTAAAAAAAAGATTAATCTCTTTCTATCTTTTCACAGATTTTAGTCGTAAGTCGGACAAACATTTTTTGCATTTATATATGTACCTGCGAGTATATTTTAACTTTTCTAATAATATTGTAAGTTTGTCTCAACTATTACAAATTTTTGGTGCCTGCATCTTCTCGTAAATGAGCAAACGAGAACTCAAAGCGCTACAAGACTCACTTAAACAGGACCCTAACCTATCCTCTCACACTACCCGTAACACAAGAAGTGCTCTTTTAGCCGCAAACATGGTTCTCCATTTTCCCATCAACAAAACCAATCCAGGTAATCAAAATGAAGATAATCTCACAACTACGTCCAGTGATGACGTCTTTACGCAAGCTCCTCCTACCGACACAGGGGCAGGCGCACCTGCACTCACTGCTGGCCGCAGTACAGGTGTCATCCCCAAACGGCGGGACACGGGAAGAGGAACCAACATATCTTCAAACAGCAATCGTGTAACGCCAGAACATTTAGAGGACCTTCTGAAGCACAGAGACGAAGAGATGGACCGTAAATTAGAGGGACTCATGTCGTACATGAAAAAATGCTTCACATCTCTATCTGCAAAACAGCCCACAAGTAACGCTGTGACATCTTCTATAGTCACAATCTCATCGCAAGCGGTCACAACCACAGTGTCACGTGCGCTCACCACCACGGCAAGCACCAGCTACAGCAGCTGTCTCAGCTACGCTCAAAGTTTGCCAAAGAGCACTTTGTCGACAGGTTATAACCTCTTTCGCTCTTCCACGACCGAAACGCCGCCACCACAGTCATATCTCTGGCCAATAGCGCTTCCTGATCCAATTTTTTCGACAGGTTACAACTTTCCACATTTCTCCACGGCTAGCTCTCCACCTTCACCGCAATTTTCAATCGGGACAGGCTTATCAGCACCGAATGAACCCTAAAGCACTCCTCTACTGATCCCGTTAGCCAATACCTCTGCCGTCCTTAATACCAGACACCTACAGTTCTGGAATTCCTACAAACATGATCCTTCAGGTTGGTTCAAACAACTCGAAGATCTCTTCCAGACATACAAGTCACTGAAGACCGGGTCAAATTTAACTTCGTTGGAAGATACCTCAGACAGCGCATTCACCATGATCTGCAATAAAAACTCAATGCTCTCGTTAGAGGACAGAAGTACGAATAGATCAAGAAAATTCCCACCGAGAGATACGCTGAAACACCGGGAAAACAGCTCGATAAGCTTTGCAAAGGCTTAGAATTTGGTTATAAACGACCATCAGACTTTCTGGCTGAGATGTTAAGTCTGGCTCAAGGTCGTATGCCAAGAGATACTGTAATCTCTTTATGGCGGTCACGTCTTCCAACACCAATTCAGATTATGGTCATGAATTACAAAGAAGAAACAGAACTTCTTAAGAGCGCGGACATGGCTCATGATGTCCTTCAATAAATACACGACTCATCCTCGGCTGTACCAGAGGATGGTGTCGACCGAATTATAGCGGCCATTCATGACCTGCACAACTACTCCGGACAGAAAAGATTTTCGTGCTCCACTTACAGGGATGAACGCAACTCCCCACCTGCAAGATCACCGTCTGGCTCGCGCGACAACAAGAAGGGTCTTTGCTGGTACCACTTCAAACACGGCAAAGAGGCGCGCAACTGCCTCCTCCCTTGCAGCTGGAAGCGCGGCCCAGGTCAAGAATATAAAGTCAGAAATGACACCGATACTGTGCAGGAAAACTAAATCAACCTGCTGTTGCGGAGACTAACAGCCGGTCCAACGTTACTGCACGTCTCCTCGTCTAAGACCAAATTCTTCGATGAAGTTTTCCTTATAGACACTGGTACAGACATCTCGGTCATACCGATACCCAAAGGCTGGAAAGGAAGCAAAGCCCAACTCAAGCTTTACGCTGTCAACGGATCCGTAATAGATGTCTTCGGCGTCGCTCGCCTCGAGATAGGCATAGGTCTTCCCTACAGGTTTAGATGGAATTTCACAGTAGCAGATGTTTCTCACTCCATAATCGGAGCCGACCTTCTCACCCACTACCATCTTCTACCAGACCTCAACAGGAAGAGACTATTAGATGGAAACCAGTTCACTCACACATCAGCATACGTAAAGCATACACAAATACGCGCACATCATCAACAAATACCTCAACGTATTTAGACCAGTGCAGTTCCGAGCAGTCAAGAAACGAGAGGTATTTCATCACATTGTAACCACAGGACCGCGCGAGCGCTTGCCGCCTCCTACCTGCCAAGCTGAAGGCAGTAAAGGCCTCAACAGGAAGAGACTATTAGATGGAAACCAGTTCACTTACACATCAGCATACGTAAAGCATACACAAATACGCGCACATCATCAACAAATACCTCAACGTATTTAGACCAGTGCAGTTCCGAGCAGTCAAGAAACGAGAGGTATTTCATCACATTGTAACCACAGGACCGCGCGAGCGCTCGCCGCCTCCTACCTGCCAAGCTGAAGGCAGTAAAGGCAGAATTTCACAAATGGTGCCAGCTGGGCATCTATCGTCCTCCAAACAGCCCATGGGTCAGTCCATTATATATGGAGCCTAACAAGAATGGCAAATTGCGCCCCTGCGGTGATTATCGAAAACTAAACACGGTCACAGTTTCAGACCGTTACCCAATTCCACACATGCGCGACTGCACGGCTCTTCTACATGACAAGAGCATCTTCTCAGCGCTTGACCTACGCCAAGCTTACCATCAAATACCAGTAGCTCCAGAGGATGTACCCAAGACAGCAGTCATCACTCCTTTCGAACTCTACGAGTTCCCAGTCATGACTTTAGGATTTTGCAATGCGTCGCAGACCTTCCAGGGTTACATCAACTCAGCGATAGGCGACATCGCTTTCGTCTATCTAGACGACATCTTGATTGCTTCCACTTCACAAGAGGAACACAAGCGTCACCTAGGCTTGGTATTGTCACGCCTCAACGAGTACGAACTGCAAGTCAACGTAGAGAAATGCAAGTTCGGTGTCTCAGAACTAGTCTTCCTGGATCTCATCACGCCAAATGGTTACAAGCCGAACCCAGAGTAGGTCAAGGCTATTCAAGAATTTCCACTCCTACAGCCCATTCAAGAACGCCGCAGATTCTTAGGTCTTGTGAACCACAAAAAATAAAGCGGACACTCTTCTGCGGTTTTAAACGTACTATCACCCAGTAAAAGTTTGAAGTTGAAATATCAAGTAGTATTTGCAAAAACTTTGTACGAAACTAAATTGTTTTGTTAAAAGTTTTTGCAACAACCACTTGAAAATCCGACTTCAAACTTTTACTGCGTGATAGAACTTATAAAACCACAGAAGAGTGTTCCCTTGATTTTTTGTGATTTAACGTATTTTATTTTTAATAAGCTTGAAACTGTGCCAATTGTTCAATCGGCAATAATACCGCTATGGCTCCTCCTTCCTTTCATTAAAAAGTCATAATGGAAATATGAAGCCAAAATAACACCTTTACGATTAGTGAAGTCCACTTAAAAGGAGCCCGTGACGTTGACATTAGCGTTTCACATACTTCAAAATTCAAAATATAAAAGTTCAGTGAATAATTTTTTTATCCAATGTGATACATATTACAAAAATAACTTATAAAACTGCGATTGGATAGAACCCCTATTCTAGCTCATTTATCTAATAAATTTATAAACCAATGTCATAACTATTCTATTAAATTTTTGTAACACATCGATATTCTTTTCTATTTTAAGAAATTCAGTAATGCCTTAAGTGCATTAATTCTATCTTAAGAAGTGAGGGATAAAATCTCGTATAATACAATAAGACGGTTTTTATTCGTTATTGTACTCATTTGAATGGTCTATATAGAATAATTTGGATTTTCACGATTGAATTCTTGAGTATAAGTATTTAAAACCGAATAATTGAAAGTTTAAAAAAAAATTTATGTTATCATTGTCTATTTAACCCGATTGAAATAAACTTTTCATTTGAAATTTACTTGATGATGTTCATAATCTCAAATAAATAAAAATTAAAAAAAAGTAAATAAAACGCGCGGGATGTGTAGAATGTGGCTGATATAATTATAAAAAAAAATGAAGATAAATAAATAAATTAAATTTTTATGTTATAAACTGAATTACAAATATAATTATAATATATCACAATCTATCACAATATATCACAATATCTTGTAAGTATACGTATAGTTTTACAAAAAAATATAAATTTTCATAACTTAAATATAATAATACTATAAAAATGTATATAAACACTTACAGTCAATTATTTTGAGAAAGTTTTCTCGAAACAGAATGAATACCACCACTTCTTTGATAGAAACTAAATTAAAACTTGTTTTTCTATAATTTTAAATAAATTTAAAATTTTGTTTTATTTAAAAATGAAATTGTTGTTTCATTAAATACCTTTTGAAAATATTCAGCTGTGAAATGTAGGTGAAAAACAATAAACTTCAATTAAATTGCAATTGTCTTCAAATGTAAACCTTAATAATAATTTCCGTACTTTGTGTCGAACAATTTTATGTAATTCATCAATAGAACTTAATTGAAAATGATTAAATGTAATCGTAAAATATGTGAATATTACTATGGCTATGATTTTTCAATCCAGTTATCTTTAATTGATTTCTACAAACTTTTATCAATTTTTACATGAACTTTGTCGAAATGAAGTACAAATATTAGTATTAAAATTCACATTTGAAATTAATTGCATTTTATCTAACGCTTATGCTTTTTAATATACTTTTTCCGTCAGTGTATAAATTAAGTATATAGCGTGTAGCATCATTCTTTTTTGAGAAAAAGATTATGAAATTATTATGTAGATTAACTTTCAGTCATCGACAGAATTTCGTCTGAAAGTTTTGTTAATATTAATTAATGAAACGATGTCCATTTTGTCTTCAAGCGTCAAAATAATATCATCACTACTTGCGCACAGAATTATATCATCTAAAATAAATATACATTATTAGAAATCAGATGAAAATAATTAAAAACTAATAAACAAAAATATATTATAAGGATTTTATGAATTATATTATTCAAATAAATAAGATTTGGAACTCATCAATTTTTATCTTAATTTAATATTTTGTTAACGTAAATATTCTTACCTATATATTGAATAGTACCCACAACTTCAATCAAACAAACTTTTTCCAAATTTTCAATTTCAGTATAATTACTGATGCGAATCATAGCTTTGTGAGTTTCCTTACAAATAGTTCCTCGAACAGCGTCTGATGATTTTCCCGTAAATAGGAAAACGGTTTTCATACAGCCACGTACTCCTACATAATTTAACAATTAAATTACAAAAATATAACAAATTGATAAAACATATATTAAAACAAATTTTACATACTACTTCTACCAGTATCATTAGGTATTTCAGAGAAAAGTATTTCAATTGGTTCATTGTCATCTATTTCACTTTCATACAGTCCATCAAAGTGTACATTTGTACAGTCTTGTACTGAAATTTCAATTGGAGCCAGATTAATATCATTTCTTCTGTATATATATTTGATGTCGCTCTGGCTGTTCCACCATCTATATGAATTCTCTAAACAGACACAATGATTTTATATATAAAATAAGATTTATGAATATAATGTTTTGTTAAAATACATAATTTAGAATTATTAGAAAAACTTACTTCATTGGATTTTATTTGATTTTGATAGGTGTGAATAAGGCTATTCCATAATAAACATTGTACGTTTCAGTTACTATTGTTGAATACAATAAACATCAGTTTATGTTTTATGTCCCCGACTAATTTTGGAGCGTCGATCTGCTTTCTAATCCCTAATAATTCACTATAAACTATTTAAGGGGGTCTTACAGCTATAAGCCCATCTTCATAAAATGATCTAAAAGAACAATTTAAAATATTAGTACAGGTAAAATACATAAAAATATTATAACTATTACTATTTATTGTTAAAAAATCAAATTTAGGTCCCTAAGCCCATTTTAATTAGAGTTATGATTTTTTCAAAAAATAAAGTTTGGCGTAGACTTTTTCAGGCAGAACTGGATGGATTTTTATGGGGTAAAGCTTAAAATACTTGTTTTACATTCAACTCTGCGCCAAAGTTCCAGTTCTGGTCGCAATTTTTTCGTTTTGAGTTATACTTTGTTCTAAAATAAAAAATATATAGACCCTGTTGAAAAATATGCTCAAAAATTGAAAAAATCAAAAAATGAATTTTGCAACATGCTTTTTTTTCAATAAACGTTAATAATTTGTTAAATCTTTTAAATAATTCTTAAATACTAATTACACTATTCAATTCTACGGGAAACAAATACAAAAGAATCTTGGTTTTCTTATTTGATCAGATACTTTAATTTTTAACAAAATTACTTTGAACATATAAGTTGTATAATGATTTTTTATTTAAATCTCCCGCTGACCGTGTATAGTCTACCAGATTTCATACAGAGGTCGCTTAGTCCCTCTTCTCTCTTTCAGTTACATAGATCAGCTGGTCTGGTCCCAAGGGACCCAAAGAGGGGGAAGGTCTGACTCACCGTATCGTTTCGGAGCAGAACGCGCGCGTACGCATCAGTTTACAAGCCAACCGGAGACGCTCAAGAGAAGACGCCATTATTCCTAACGTATTTCGTAATGGGAATTGATCGCAATGCCAAAGATAGTGAGAAGTGAAACTAAAGAGAGAAGAGAAAAAAGGAATAATGGACCCAGCAGTAAAATCTTTTTTTTCGCGCTCGCATACTTACAAACTAATGACAAGATTTCACCCGACAAAATTATTTTTTCACACTCCGTGCGAGAAGTTCGATTTCTTGCACGCTCGAATAAAAAAGCATGCGCCAAATTGAGCTTCTAACACGTCGTGTAAAAAAATAGTGTTCGATACGCGAGTGAGAAAGTGATTTTATCCTCGTGTGGCCTTTTCACTCTCGCTTCGCTCGGGCGCAAACGTCCACACGAGGGTAAAATAACTTTTTCGCACTTGTATCGAAAATAACTATTTTTTACTTAAAATATTTTAAAGATTTTTATAATATCTTTTCATAGGGTCGGGTGGCTGATTCCCCCCCCTCCCCCCGCTTTCCCGACCGACCCCCTCCATCTATCTAACTTCCCTCCCTCAGCATCATATTATTTTCTAAAATGAATATTATTTCTTTATGTTGAAAATAGTATACATCTATATTGTAAACATGGAAAGTATATTAATACGTGAGAGCGCGCGACTGTATCGAGAGCGTGTAAGTATGAGTGTGAACGCACACATGGAAATCTCCCCTCCCTAGTGTCAGTGAGTGAGTATGATGTCAGTTGGACAGCAGCGAGCGACGCACTGCTCTCTCCCTCTCCCTCTCCCTGTCCTTCTCCCTCTCCTTCTCCCTCTCCCTCTCCCTATCCTTCCCTCCCTCTTTTTCACTCTTTCTCTCTAACATAATGACGCTTCGAGGAGGCGACAGAGATGCTCTCTCCGTCTCTCGATTGTTTTCCGTGCACACGGGACAGCGGATGGCGATAGAATGCCGGCACGGAGACCAACCAGTATCGTGCACGTGCTTCTCCCATGGTATTGCTCCGATCGCACGCCTTCTTCCCCGCGTTGCGAGTGAGCAGTACCTGTGCTGCCGATGCTTATGGCTATCGTTCTCTCTCTCTCTCTATCTCTCTCTAAAAGTAAAACAAAAACAAATGCAAAAAGTAAGAGTACAGCTTGACTAAGTGAGGTCCCGTCTAGAGAGCTTTCAGGGAGTAAGAGGTGATTAAAAGCGGGTTTCGTCAATGTAAACTCACTTCGGGCACATATTGACCAAATCCGACAGTTTCTTCATGACGAACCCTCCTATGACCTTTTTGGCGTTGCTGAGACCTGGCTGGACTCGGCTGTATTAGATGACATTATTCGAATCCCTGGCTTCAAAGTTATCAGACAGGATCGTAATGTAAACGGAGGCGGTGTGGCACTTTTTATTAGAGATAATTTGCTCTATTAGGTTCTGGCGACTTCCAACACTAAGAGAAAAGGCAAACCAAGAAGGCCTGAATACATTTTTTGCTCGATTTCTGACAGTAATAACCCACCCACCTTGGTAGGGGTTACTTACAGGCCTCCGAAAATTGCTTTTTCAAAAACACCGACCTTATAAACACGCTTCGCGCTTTGTCTGGTAACTTTAGCCACAAAATCATCATGGGGGATTTGAATGCTGATCTTCTTCGTGACAGTAGTGATGCCAGGCTTGTTCGCAACCTTGCTGTGGAACTGTCACTGCACCTGGTCCAGCACGGCCCCACTCACTTTAAACACACATCTCGCACCTGGATAGAGGTTATTTTCGTCGACGATAATGACACCATAATCAATGATCGAAACATTCCAGCTAACTTTCACAGCGGGCACAATATCATTAATGTTACTATCAAGATTAAGTCATCTGTAACAAAAAGCTCTTCATTTACCTACAGGGACTACAAGAATATCTTACCAGAAGAGCTCATCGCGAAATTGTCTTGCTATGAATGGACACCCTTCGATGTTGACGTCATTGATGTCGAGCGAGGTTTGAACTGTTTCTGTGTCAATCTCTCTACAGCCATAGACTCTCTTGCCCCGGTAAAAACCTTTACTGCCAGGCCAGGAAGGGTAGGCTTTCATGGATTGACGCAGAGCTAGTCCAGCTGCGCCGTAGGTATGACGCTCTCTACAGACGATACAAACGTACGAAACGCCAAGACCTATTTGATCAGTTCATCGCGTTACGCAAAAAACTCGATGAACAAACGGACCACGCTAAAACCACTTACCTGCAAGTTAGAATATCAGATGCTCTGTCAGATGGTGATGTCTGGAAGGAGTTACGTAGCCTGGGACTTCTGCCCGGATACACTGAGGACTTGAATGGGTTTACACCGGATGCGCTCAACGATCACTTTGCTGGGGTGTCGGTTTCTCCGCAAGATGATAG
>JAYJLV010063536.1:0-16975 GCA_036873485.1 Torymus texanus
TACAATGTATATTTACATAAATTTCTTGTTACATGGGCCTCGGCCCGTCTATAAATAAATAAATAAATAAATAAATAAATATCTTCAATGTTTACATACACTTGTCTTCGATAGCATGAAACATGTTTCAAGTTCGGTTTTTCCAAGCTAGAAAAAAAATTGAACCCTTCATTTCATATTGCAATTACAATATATTTACAATTTTTACCTTTTATGAGAGAGTGTAGATTATACCTGTACGGCAGGCCGCACCGCCGTAGTTGGAGGAAAAATCTTCTTATTCGGCCAGCGTCATCGTCGTGCGACTATGGTCGAGCGGTTGAAAGCCGTGTGGGCAACGATTCTACCGATAAGCACCCGAGTGGCGATAACAGCGAGATCTGTCCGGTTGATAGTGCCTAATGATAGGAAATCTGATTCTGAAGATTTACTCCAGATTCCCCTCCAGGTAAATATGACTGGCAAGTGAAGGATAATGGTGGTGCCAGTCTCTCGCTGTATAGCCCGTTCGATGTCAGGATTGTCGGCATACTTCCTTATTTTTGCGGTTCTCGCTCTTTCGAGATCCGATTGTTCGCCGACAATCTGGGCATCTATCACCAGCCTGAGTGTCCCCATCGTTGCCACGATGTCCGGTTTCCATAGTCCCTCTTGCGCCCGGTAGCGAGGCTTCTCTTGTACTTGTACTAAGAAAAGAAATCTATTCCAGATGATCCTTTCTCATCATCATCGTCTGAATAATTTGATAAAGATTTTAGTGTGTTCTGTAGGAAAAATAGGTTTCTAAATTTTTTATAATAGATTGAAATTGTAGCTTTTATTTGAATGGGTTTTCTGATTTCTGTTGGCTTGCCGTTTTATAAATGAGGCACCAATGATTTTACTTTTGTTGCGATTGTATCATCTTTAGTGGAGGTTGTAATGAATTATAGACACCATAACCAATAGCAACATCTTCATAAATAAAATATCATATGGATGAATAATATTATGCCTTATGTTGGAAAAATTTAAGCGTGCAATTCATCTTGTCCCTTGACTTCAGTCTTTAATGACATTTTTGTAAGAAGTTTTGCAGCTTCTTCAGGTGTTTGGCTAAAGAGGAAATAAATAGTATGTTAATCGAGATATACTAATATATTATAAATTTTTATTATATTTGGTTACACAAAGTAATAAATAATTAAAATCACTTACTTATCTTCAATATAATTCATTGCCTGATAGCTGCTGATTAATTCTGATTTATATTTCGAAGAACTATTAAATTTGTTATTATCTGGATATAAATTACTTCAACGATTTCTATTTCATGTTGAGTAGAACAATATTCACTAAAAATCCAAACTGAAAAGAAGAAAAATATAAGTAAAAGTTTTCCTATAGTTTTTGAAATTTTACCTTTGTAAGATCCATTGCAGTACATTCAATAAGAATATTTTTAGTATTCAACGTCATTTTTTAATAGCTAGAATATCTATTTTGTAAAGTATTTCTACAAATATCTTTGGTCGTGACAGTCAACTTGACAGTTAGATTTTTTCGGATCGAAGTCATTTTTAAGATATAAAAACTTTCTGGATGGGGTTGATTTTACTTTTGCTATCGTATGACAACTAAAACGCTCCTTCGTTTACAAAACAATTTTCTCAAAATAAATGAAGTTAATCTTTCAATATTACATAACGATACGTGTACTTTAAGTGGCCTATTATTGCATACAGTTAGGTAAGCGACTGGCGAGCTGCATTCGGGCCAGCTGGCCGACGCTGGCGAGAGCCACACAAAACTAGACTATTGACTTTCGTGTTCCCTCGAACCGCGTCGGGAACCCTTCTGTCTGCCTCTCTTTCTCTCCCTCTCTCTTTGTCTCTCTCTCTCTCTCTTTCTCTCTCTCTCTCTCTCTTTGTCTTTCTCTCTCTCTCTCTTTCTCTGACTTTCGTGTTCTCTCGAACCGCGTCGGGAACCCTTCTGTCTGCCTCTCTTTCTCTCCCTCTCTCTTTGTCTGTCTCTCTCTCTCTCTCTCTCTCTCTTTATCTCCCTCTCTCTTTGTCTCTTTGTCAATGCCTCTCGGCCTCTCTCTCTCGCTGCTTTACCGAATCCTCCGAGAAACAAAGCATAGCCGTGTCATTGTATACATGTGATTGTATACAAACATGAGCTATGGCCAAGGTAGGCGATGCGAGGCCTGACTCGAGGAGGACATCGCCTTTCGACGAAATCCTCGTCACCACGTTTAATACTAAACATTACATGCACGGACATGTTGACCGACGTTGACCGTCAGTTGTCGTTTTTTATTATGGTAAGCGAACTGCTTTCATGTGTGCGCGGACTGCCTACTCTAATAAATTTCACACATTCAGCTCTTCAGCCCTAAGGCACGGAAAATAACAGCAGTTTAAGACCAACAATGTTTGAAATCCATTAATTTCCTAAATTTGCTTGGTTACGATAATGCTGAAATTCAGAAATATCCATATCTTTAAACACAGTTGGTATGAAAATTATTTTTAGCTCATTTTACCACAAATCTAGTATAGCATCAGAATATTACTTTTAAATATTCTTATTATATAACATACATAGAATATATAAAATTTTACAATCAACTATAATAATTTTCGGAAAGAAAAACTTTCAAACTTATCTCAATTTCAATAAATATTTAAGAAAATTTAGAAAACCAGAGAATTTACTTTTTATAAAACATATTATACCTTCATCATAAAATAAATATTCACTTATATTTTTATTTAATCATTTACAAGGTGAAACTATAGAGGCAAAGAACTACGCAGATGTCACAATGCTTTTTAGTGATATAGTTGGATTCACAGCTATTTGTTCTACGGCAACACCCATGATGGTCATTAACATGCTTCAAAATCTCTACGAGCAGTTTGATATATATTGCGGACAACTTGATGTTTACAAGGTGAAAATAAACAACTTTATTATAACAAAAAGTCAAACTATTACTTGATATGTATACAAATAAGCTATAACTTATTAAGTCACACAAAGTATTTTGGATGTTAAAATGGAATACAAATTTCAAAAACTTATCGTTAGCCACTGTACTCACTGTAAACAACACAATACTCGTACATATGAAGGGCTTGTAGACGCACATTAAATTTTTGTATGTAAACATTATCTGAAATTTTACTTTTTGATTTGAACTGTGCCAAATAATATGTAAAAATTTCTCGAAAAAATACTTTTTTACTATCACAAAGCTTTTTCTAGGTGAAAGTAATAATGATAAATATGTGAAATAAGAAAAACTATTATACTAATAAGAATATATTATATTTAGGTTGAAACCATAGGGGACGCTTACTGTGTAGCATGTGGACTTCATAAGAACACATTAACACATGCTCAGCAAATTGCTTGGATGGGATTGAAAATGATTCAAACATGTACCCAACACTTAACTCACGATGGCAAACCAATAAAGGTATGATATTTATCTAATATTATCTATTTCAATGAGTAAGAGTAGTTGTATATAGATAATACATTTCAAATCAAGTAGCCACTCATACTCATCTCATCTATTCCTTTAAAATTTTAGTTTGTTATTCTTGTCAAAAAATAATTTTACAAATATTTTTAAATTTTTCAACTGTACCGTAATTGCATGAGTTCGCAAATGGTGAAAATTTTGAAAGAATTTTAACTAACATGGAGACCATGAGGCCTCCGGTAGCGCATTTTTGATAAACGGGAAAATGTTCGTTTTTAAAATAAAAATACCCATATTCCAGGGGTTTCGCCAATGGGCCTCCAGTTAGGACATACTGAGCCTGATATATAATATCTTTGAAAAATTAGGTCTCTCTTGAAACCGAAATAACTCTAGAAATACTATGTTTACCATTGTACTGCTTAGAACTTCGCAAATTAGGCTAATAATATACAGCTACGGACAATGAAAAATATTAGTTAAGCATTTAAAATCTGGAATACACATTATTTATTCGCGCGACTAAATTTTTTTTATAAAATAAGTGTGCAAGCGTCAATCATACCACCAAAAAATTAAAACAAACGTCAATGGCAACCTGCCAGTAAAAAACTGAATTTTTGAAAATAACACCTCAGGCTTAGTTTTTGTGGCACAATAACGTAACACGTCTTGAAAATTGTTGTAACTGTTAACAATCAAAATGTAGGTTAGGTTCACCTACTTAATTAAAAAAGCGGTCTTCTGTGCAGATCGTTAGTCTATGAAAATTCAAAAACTTTAAGAACACTTCGTGAAAACGTTCTCATTTTTCACGATAAAAATAGAAATAGTTGTTTCTTGTAAAATTTTCTCAATAAAAAGGTATCTCTATGAATTTTCTGGTATATATAGTCCGATCAGACCTTTAATTTTCTAAATTTTAATGATACATTTGAATATATGTAAGTGATAGCATTTTTGTTTAAACTCAGAAAATTTTACAAAAAAGAAACTATTCTGATGTTTATCGAAATATGACACAGTTCGAAAACATTAATTCTAAAAAATCTTGAAAAAATTCACCACCATCCGATACAAAAAATAGAACGTTTTCACAAAGTTTTAAGGATATCTATTTTTTGACGTCTTCATTTGACAGAGAATCAGCCATGTATTTATATTTATAGTGGTATACCACTCTGGTCTAGATACATAACTAGGCAGGTATTTTCATCGTCTATCACTGCCAAATAATTAAGCAAATAAATGGCTTTTTTAAGAAAACTGAGTGAAATTATGTGTTATATGCTTAAGGGGTTCAGGGGTATCATGCTGCGGGGTGAGGCTAGAAACGTTCTCTCTCTTTCCGCGGTAATGGGTCCAAATAATTTTTATTTTAAGCGCTTGCCCTTTGCATTCTCAAGCGTCCCTCTTCCCTCTCCCCTATATGCCGTAGGCGCCGCTAATTACTCAGTGTTCTATCAGAGCGTGAACTATCAAGACTACCAGCGAGTGGCTTATTGTATACTTGTAAGGCGTGTGTAATCGGGGGTTGTAGAATAAATCTGGATCTAAGTGTTTCTTGTAATCGCGTGTGTCTATTTATTCTGCGGCCCACTCCTTCTTCCAACAAGCGATATCTTGTCAAGTTATGGGCCCAGGAGGAGGGAGGCAAACCAGAATGGATTCCCGCGAGAGCGAGGCGACTGAAACGGCGAAGGAAAAGGCGACGGAGCTGGAACAGACAGAGACGGATGCGATGGTAAAAGAAGATTTCAGAGGTAAGTCTGTGTCTTTATAACTAAGTGAGTGTGCGACTGCACAAACCGCGAGGGTCCGTAAACTCGTCTAAATTCTCAAAAACTCGAGACGGATACCTCTCAGTGTCGCGGCTCACAGACCCGCGCAACTGGTTTGAAAGTGCACGCGTGCAGTCGTAGCAAGTCAAGATGGCGGCGCGCCGGGAGCTTCGTGCGCGCTTACAGTGAGTGCGAGAGAGACAAAGGAGGTCAACGAATGAAAATGTCGGCGCGCGGGATACTCGATGTACCGGCGTAGTGAGGTTTCATATAGCGCCGTGTACATTCAAGTAAGCTCCAAGATACCGCGTGTACAGGCGATCGGAACGAGCGTGATGCTAACATATCCCAAGCACTATGGCGTGTGGGAGGGGAGGTAGTGGTGGCTTTTCCCGTGTGCAGAGACGATATGTGTGAGAGAGAGAGAGAGTTAGAAAGATGAAAGGCGCGCGCTCGACGCAAATAAACAGGAAAGCGAATGTTAACAAGTGACTGTATATATGCGTGTGTGCGTGTCAAAATAGAATACTTCGTTCGTCCTCTTCCGGAAAATGTGTAGGCTGCGATACTAAAAATGTTGAGAATATGAGTATAGCTATAAGATAAAAGTGAATGTCATCCGAATGTAAAGCAAGTGAGAATTTGTGTACAGTTGCCGATTATACGTCACAGTTTTTCGTACAATTGTAAATTAAGATGTATCTTTTGGTGAATTGTGGAAATACACAAATTTTATATGCATATAAATCAACTAATATTCTAGTGTTTTTCATCTAGATGAAGTAAATGTGGAACTGTTTTTGCTAACACAAGAGGCAATTTTTAAATTCCCTAGACTGTATGGCACGGAAATATTTTCGTGTTTAAAATATCAAAACACCCAACAAAATAAAGTCATTAACATTGTTATTCTTGAAAAATTTAAGTGGAAATTTTGTATAAAACTCGTAATGCTGGTGTTCAGCAGGGTTTGTTTAATGCAGAATTTTTAACTTCAAATTATGGTATTTCCATTTTGATTGGCCTTTTGATTTAATTATTATATATAAAATCTGAATAAACTCGTAGTATTACCTCTAGACACAGTTTGTTAACTCTAAGATCTATTTGCAGCATGGGAGTTTGTTACGAAGGAAGAACGAATCATCACAGCAAAGAGTTGTAGCTATTAACTAGTTGGATGATTTCCATATTTCATCATAAGCCTCTTATGGTAATTATCTGGATGCCATGTAACTGTGATTAATCTGCTCTGAGTCTGGAATAGAAAATATCACAAAGTATTTATTCTATATACATATACATATATATATATACACATACACACACACACATATATACTAGTGGGGCTCTGCCTACTCGCTCCGCTCGTCAACCCCCAAATTAACGTTGAGAAATATATGATTGTACGATTACTTTACAATTTTTTATAGAATTCTATAAATTTAATTTACAAAAAGATTATCTTGCATTGGTTTACTCTATGACATTATCTTAAAAAAACAGTTAAGTTTTATTGATGAAAAAAAAGAACAGTTTTCCACGTCACCCTAGAGGTATCTTTCAGAAATTGCCCTGGGTCAAGGTCATTGTCAAAGTTATGGCAGTTTCCGGCCAGTTAAGTACAAGGTCAGTGGTAAACTGGGCAGTTAAGCAAGGTTAAAGGTGACCCAGCCAGTGAAGGCAAGGTCGGAGGTGACCCGGCCAGTGAAGGCAAGGTCGGAGGTGACCCGGCCAGTGAAGGCAATGTCGGAGGTTACCCGGCCAGTCAAGGCACGGTCGGAGGTGACCCGGCCAGTGAAGGCAAGATTGGAGGTTGCCCGACCAGTGAAAGCAAGGTTGGAGGTTATCCGGCCAGTTAAAAATAGTTAGAAATATTCCACGTTCATATGTGTATTTAATCATATCATCCAAGTGTTTCAATCCCGATTTACTGAAGAAGATGCTCAAAAGTTGCACCATTTACTTGTTGACAGTATTCTATTCTTCTTTCAAAGTTTCTAATTGTATTTAATAATACTTGACTTAATAGTTCTTAATAGTTACTTCGTGGCCTGGATACGTAATTTCTGTGTCGGATATCATGTTATCTGGAAGGAATGGAAGAGGATACCATATAGGAAAATGCTAAAAAACTATTATTTGTTAGGTCGTTATGTGAATGGGATTATAATTTTGTCAACACGAGAGTAAAGGAAAGGCTACAAAAAATCATAACGTAACCTAACCTCTAATTTACGCGACTAACTACACTCGTTTTTTATAAAAGTAATACATGAATTATTTTATCTTACTTTCAAAAATTTGTAACAACTCCAACAATCCCTATTCATTTAGCAACTGCTCAATGTTTAATGACGGCAATGATGAACAGCGTGGGCGAGAAAAGTATGACGTTCAACAGCGAATGCACTAGCGGGTAGGTATACCCCGGCAAGACATAGTATACTATGCTCAGTACGCGGGAAATTTGCTGCGACGCACCGGCACACCTTGGAGCAAATCAAACCATCGCGGGGCAAAATTCATCTCTGGTTGTAATCGTAACGTAACATAACCATTTTTTTCAAAATATTCCTTTCTTCAAGAGCTACAGTAAGTACTTGCAACTTTTTTGATCATCTAACGCCTACACCTCAGAATTTTTTCTTTGAATATGCGGTTTTCGAATTTTTCAGATAAAAAAAGTTTATGATCGCTCAATAATATTAATAAGAGCATGATCTGTATATAAAATGCTGTCACTAGGAATTTTTTAGGCTTCTATTTCTTTTTTTATCCTTCTATAAAAATGATCCTTCTATATAGTGATATTAACCAAATATGTGATACCTTGTGTGATAACATTGAATTTATTAGTTAAAACTCAGCATTATATTATATGTCAAAAAATTTACTCTCAAAATTAAATAAAAAATAAATTTAACATTAAACCTTTTCGTTGGATTTATTTTAATCTAAATTTATTTATTAAATTACTTATTTATTTTATCATCAGCATAAATAAGATCAAAAACTTAAATTTGTAGATAGGATATATTACAAGTAAGTATAAACATAAGAATCTCGTGTTAAAATGTTTAAGAAGGGTGTTCGAAGCCCAAAAAATTCTTAGTTGTAGCATTTTATGTACAGATCATATTCCTATTATTATTTTTGTGCGACTTTAAACTTTTTCTATCTGAAAAATTCCAAAACCGTATATTCAAAGAAAAAATGTCAATTTTTTTCTATATTTGGAAAAATTCTGGGGTCTAGACATCAGATGATCGAAAAAGTTGCAAGTACGTACTGTAGCTCTTGAAAAAGAGCTTCAGCCAGAGATGAATTTTGCCCCGCGATGGTTTGATTTGCTCCACTGTGCGGCAGCAACCCACGTGGCTTTCGCATTGCTGCGTTGGCTGAGTTGCGTTCCGCTGTTACTGACACAGACGAATTCCTCATGCGCGATACTTACTATCTACTAAGTAATATTCATTAACACCTATAAAAATTTTTATAATTGACCTAAAAATGTAATGTAAAATATTAGTACATGTAAAATACATAAAAACATTAAAAATATAACTAATTATTGTTAAAAAAACTTAAATCCAGGTCCCTAAGCCCATTTTGTTCAGAGCTATGAATTTTTAGAAAAAAAAGTTTGGCGTAGACTTTCTCAGACACCACTAAATGGATTTTCATGGGGCAGAGCTTGTAATACTTGAAATACATTCAACTCTGCGCCGAAGCTTCAATTTTTGAAATTTTTTGTCTCAGTATGTTTTTAATGGAAGAAACAATTGTTTTTGTTGATTTTTTTGATTTTTGACACTAAAAAGATACCTACACCAAAAATTTCCAAAAACTAGAGCTTTGGCGCAGAGTTGGATGTATTATGAGTATTTTAAGCTTTGTCCCATGAAAATCCATTCAGTGGTCCTTGAGAAAGCCTACGCCAAAGTTTAAAAAATCACATTTTGGGAAAATAACCTTTAAAGAAAAATTCCTTAAACTTTCCAAATAATCACTTCTTTGTAGTTTGTAACGTTGTACTTTTTCGCATCCCTGTACAACCCTACAACTTATTTGTTGGTCAGGATCCGGAGGCTGATTGCTCCGATCGCCACGGAGTCGGTGGGAGGCCGACTCCTACGCTGAGGAAGGTGGGGACAAGGTTTCATTCATACAATCATACGCCTAACTCACAATCACTATTCACTCTATTTATTCCCCACAATCAATACAACATTAACTCTCGACCATTATAAACGTGTGGCTCTATGCCGCGAAGACGGTGTCGACTGGCTGACGGTCGTGCCGGCGGTGAAGAGGAGGCTTGGGTCTTCTCCGTCTCTCCTCGTGGGCCGCTGTTGCCCCAGCTGTACCGACGCTGGTGATCCAACTAAACTTTGTCGACTTGACTCAGCCGCAGCTCTGGCTGAACTGAATTATCGTTCCCGCGCGCGCTGGTACGCGCCGCGCCGGGAATTCTCATCTGTCTGTCTCTCTCTCTCTCTCGCTCTCTCTCTCTCTCTCTCTCTCTCCCTCTCTCGCTCTCTCTCTCTGGTGAGTGTAGTCGCGCTTTACCTCAGCTCTTGCTCTTTTAACGCTTACTAACGACCTGCGCATTCCACGGAGTACAATTTTTGCAGGAAAAGATGCCCCAGACGGCTCTCAAGCACTTCCGCCAAGAAACTGGAGGCTTTACGCTCCAGTTTGATGAGCCGAGGCTTTTTTCCTGTACGCACCGAATCTAACCTCCAAACGCTTCGCCGCACCGCTGCTCCACCGGCCATTCCCATCTTCGGCTGCTTGTCTGACTGCGTGAACTCCAGCCCGCCGGGCTCTTCACTGCTCTGTTGGCATCGCCGCACTCCTGCACCGTTGCACAGCACTGCACTTGCAGCACTTAACTCGCTCACGTCGCCTCACCTGCTGCCTGTGCATCTGCTGCCAGCTGTTCCTCAGCCCACGCCCGTGCTCCGTCAGCTGTGAAGTGCCGGCTCGCATCACGCTGTCATCTGTAGCATTTCGTCGGCTGCTGCTTCACCCACACATTCGCATCAGCTGATCTCAACCTACATCACATTTTTTCCGTGAGTCAGCGCTTTGTCTCTTCTCTGCAGTGAGTTTGCCGCGTTGCTTGAGCTCGAGTTAGGCGCCTCTACCGCTACGGCCCTACGTCACGAGTGTGATCGGTACAGTTACCCGAGCCCTAGCTTACCAGCCATCACCTAATTACCCGGTGCAAGTGCCTACTTGCCATCGAGCCTCGCCCGCGCGGAAACAAGGCCTACTACGCGCATCACGTGACTGGAAAACAGCAGCTGCGCTACACGTCCTGCTCGAACGCGCTCACGAAACTCCCGCATGGCCACGAGAGAGTGCCCTGACTGCAGCTTACGCATCGTACGCAACGACCCAGCCCTTGCTACCTGTGCAGCCTGCCTGCGCTATTTCCACTCGGCGTGCCTACCTGCGACCGGCTCATCGCGGCGCTGCATCAGGTACACTATCGGTAGCCAGATCACCGATGATACTACCTCCACTGCAGTGGGCAGTCCCCCTGTCACGCCCAACTTCGCGCCATTGCCACCGCCGGCGACCGGCGAATTACAGGAGTTGGCCACGCCCACCACCAACTAGCACTCATCAAAGTGGCGTGCCTCTACTCCCTCTCCGTCAGTCGTGCCCGTGCTCAAGGCATACTGCTCTACTGCGGCTACCGCTAAACTACCGGCTCTGCTGCAAAGCGCGGTTGCGATGGTGCAGGGGAGAGCTACCTCTGCCTCACTCACCTCGCTCGACCCGGACGGACAGATAAAGGCTGCTCTGGACGGGGCGCCTGCCTACATGCAGTACTTCTACTTGCTGCTCAAGTCATCACACGACTCAAACGCCGCCGCCGTAGCTGAGCTTTGAAGCTCTCACTCCGCAAATCTTGCTGCCTTGGCCGAGAACACGCGCGTTTTGGCCGAGAATACGCGTTTTCTCAGCAGCCTCTCTTCTCGTGTGAAGGAAGTCGACCAAAGACAGCAGGCCCAAAGAGCCCGTCACGACACCGACATTGCCCGGCTTGACGCAGCCATCGCTCGGCATGATGCTAATATTACCACGGCCCGTACTGGTATCGCGCGGAACAATGCCGGCAATAATGAACCGCGCAACAAGCCCTCACTTGATGACCCACGCCAAATCATCGTGCGTGGCATATCTCTCGTCGTACAACTGGAGCCTCTTCCCCTCGCGAACGCTCTTCTCACCGCTCTCGATCTTCAAAAGTATGGACCACTCGTTGTCAACTGGCGTGTCTGGAACCCCCGGCTCGTGCTGTACATGCCGTGCACGCCCGCCCTGGAGACATGGTCCCACCCGCCGCTCTCGCGTCTCCCGTGTCAACACGCGCGCTAGTCTTTACCCTCGCCTGCGCGGAAACCCGCGATGACATACTCCGGAAGACCCCAGGTCTAAGGAACCTCGATTGCCAATCTATCTTTGGAGTCGGTGGCACAGCTAAGCTTTCCGTCAGCGCGTTATGGCCTGACCCTGTTCACAAGCTATTAAAATACGCAATCGCGCGATATAAGCAGCTTGGCCATCTTCGGCCTTTAGTGAAAAATCTAGCGGTCTTTATGAGGCCAACCAAGGATGGCCCGCTCCTCCTGGTCACCTGTGAAGCCGTCATTGATGCACTAACCCCCTCAAGGTTGCTGAGTCTCACTTTGATGCCGTTGCGATTAGCGAAACCAAGATCAACCCATTTGCAAACGATTCACACCTTGCCCTCGCTGGGTTTTTACTTTTCCATGTAGACCGAGAGGGAATGGACGGTGGTGGCATCGGCCTCTATGTTCGCGACTAACTTAGCGTCGAGATTCTGGCTGGTTCCGAACCGTTGTACGACAACACGTCCGAATTCATTATATGCGAAATAAAATAGGACCAGCTAAAATTACTCTTCGTCGCCGTCTACCGATGACCTCATGCAGCTTACTCGACCCATTTTCTTCAACTGCCTCGCCAACTACCTCCCTCATTTCACATCCATCATTATCACCGGTGATTTCAACATCAACATGGCCCTCCCCGTGTCCCCCTCCGCCATAAATCTCAACAATGCTATTTCTACTAACTCACTTTCCCTTTTTCCCTCCGATCCCACTCACCACCTACTCTGGCGAGATTCACATACGTGGATCGACCTATTCATAGTGGCGAACCTCGACAACTTAAAATCGTACTCCAAATCAACTGCCCCCTTCATTGCTGGGCACGACTTTATTGAAATTTCACTCGACTGCAATAAACCGCCACCTATTGAAAGACCGATTGAATCCCGCAACCTCAAGAGAGTAAACCCTATGCCAAGCCGTCTCCCATCATCTGCTCTCTCCCGACCCTCAGACACCTTTCCCTTTCCACACCTTCATAGCCACCACCAGCACCTCTGAGCTTGTGCTAGGCCCTTGCCCCACTAGTGTCCATGCCGCTGAGCGAATTCTAACGCATGCGTTTACCCATGCAATCAATACTGCAGGGCCTCTGCGCAAATTTATACTGTCATCGCGGCGCAAACCATGGGTAAATTCGCAAATCCGAACGCTCATGAGGTCCCGTGATCGAGCCTATCGACTTGCCCGAGCCTCTGGCGCCCCTGCCGATCGTGACCGCTTCCGTGCCCTTCGCGCGAAAACTAGCAATGCCCTGGATACCGCTAAAAATAGCCACATCGCTTCGCGCCTAGCTGATGCCCCCTCCGTCAATGCGAAGTGGCTCGAACTTCGATGCCTGCGAGTCACAAAACCTAGCCTACCATGCCCACTTGACAGATTTTCAGCGCAAACCCTAAACACACACTACGCTGCCACCGTGAGCCGCCACCCCTCTGCCACCGAGCATGATTATGAGACTATAGTTAATCTGCATCCCATCCCATTGCTCAAGACGTCATTCTGTCTTCGCCCCTTCTCGAATCGAGAAGTATCTAAAGCTCTTCAGCGAGCTACCTCGAAATCAATGGGCCACGACGGTCTTTCCGTGCCCATGTTGAAACTCATCGCACCTCACTCCGTCACTCATATCACCAACTTATTCAACACCTCAATTGGAAGCGCTACTTTCCCCGCTAACTGGAAGAGAGCCATCATCAGGCCACTTGCCAGAACGAAAGCAATAACCCAGCCCTCCGACACTCGGCCCATTGCCCAACTACCCGAGTTATCCAAAGTGCCCGAGGGGCTCGTCCACAACCAGCTACAGGGATATCTGGAGATAAACCACCTGCTTCACCCTCGCCAAGCTGGCTTTCGCCATGGGCACAGTACGCAGACAGCGTTACTTGGAGTCTTCGACGACATTCGCCATGCCATCGACAAACGTATGCTCACATTCCTTATTCTCTTCGACTTTTCCAAAGCCTTCGACTCAATACCACACACCACCCTGCTAACTAAACTCCGTGCAATAAACTTATCCACCCACGCCCTCCGATGGTTTTTTACGTAACTTGCCGACAGGCTCCAGGCTATTATTGATTCCGGTGGTAAAGTCTCCGACTGGCTTCGCGCCTCGTCTGGGGTTCCCCAAGGCAGCGTCCTCGGCCCACTACTCTTCGCCATCTGCATCAACGACCTCCCGGCAGTGGTTCAATTCTCCAAGATTATGATTTTCGCTGACGACACGTAACTCTACCATCACTTTTTTACTACAGACTTCCATCAAGCACTTGCACGTGTAACCGAAGACGCACAAGCGGTCGCTAATTGGGCCCGCTCAAACGGCCTCATCCTAAATTCCAGCAAAACCAAAATTATAATTCTTGGCAGTGTTCTTTACACCCGCGAACTCGATTTCGAAATCCTGCCCAGGGTGGTTGTTGATGGCCACCCACTACCATACGTCACTGAGGCTCAGAGCCTTGGAGTGACCTTCACCAACTCGCTGGGCTGGCAGGTCCACGCGCGGCTCGTCTCGCGTAAAGGTTTTGGCACGCTCTTCACTCTACGTTTCTTCCGCCATGCGCTATCTAGGGGCATTCGCAAGCATCTCGTCGAGTCAATAGCCTTCCCGCTGTTCGATTATGCCTCGCCAGTGTACAATCATCACGACGCGGGACGAATCAAAAAACTCGAGACGACCATGAACGCCTGTGTTCGGTTCGTGATTGGCAACATACCACATCGTGACCACGTTACACCTCACCGACTCGCCCTCGGCTGGCTCTCGGCCAAGTGAAGGCGAGAGTATGCCATCTGCCTCCAGGCTTTTAAGTTAGTAGCTAACGGGTACCCGCAATACCTCTCTGACCGGTTCAACTGCCGAGTGTCTGTTGACCTTGACCTTCGCCACTCAGAAAGGCTCCCTCAGCCATTCTAACTGCCGCCCCGGCGCACAGAAGCTTACAAGCACTCCTTCGCCCTTGAAGCAATAGACCTGCTAAACTCCATTCACTAGTATGGCAAATCTTTTCAACGCATCCCTGACTCAAGCATCTTTCCCCGTCAGCTGGAAAAGAGCCCTAAACCGACCGCTCGCCAAGGTGAAAGCGTTCAGGCAACCCTCTGACACGCGCCCAATCGCCCAGCTACCCGAAATGTCTAAGCTACTAGAGCGGCTGGTTCACAACCAACTCCAAGGTTATCTTGAGGTGAACCAGCTCACATACGCACGTCCAGCTGGCTTCCGCCGTGGCCACAGCACACAAACTGCCCTCCTCGACGTGTTCGACGATATTCGGCAGGCCATTGATGAGAGAATGATGACTATCCTCATCCTGTTTGTTTTTTCTAAAGCCTTCGATTCCATACCGCATGCCTTGCTGCTCAGTAAGCTGAAATCTCTCAACATTTCGAACCGGGTCCTCCGATGGTTCTTCACATACCTAACAGACAGGGTCCAAGCTGTAGTTGACACAGGTGGAAGTGTCTCTGACTGGCTGCGCGCAGCGTCGGGAGTGCCGCCGGGTAGCGTTCTTGGCCCCTTGCTGTTCGCCATCTTCATCAACGACCTCCCGGCTGCCATTCGCTTCACCAAAGTCATGATTTTCGCCGATGACACTCAACTATACCTCCACTTTTACCCCAGAAATATCCAGCAGGCCATCGAAAACATGAACCGCGATGCGCAAGCCGTTGCCGACTGGGCCTGTGCCAATGGCTTACTCTTCAACGAGGCTAAATCCGAAGTTATCATCCTCGGCAGCTTGCTTAACGTCACAGCGGTGGACCTCCAAACACTTCCACGCATTACCATTAATGGGCTCGCACTGCCTTACTCGACCGAAGCACGGAGCCTTGGAGTTACCTTCACCAACTCACTGGACTGGCAGCTTCATGCCAAAAAAGTGACTCGCAAGGTCTTTTGCTCCCTTTATTTACTGCGCTTCTACAAGCGTGCGCTAAATCGGGAGATTAAGAAGCATCTCGTGGAGAGCCTAATCCTTCCGCGTTTTGATTACGCGTGTCCCGTGTATCACCACTTGGACAACACCCGCATCAAAAAGCTTGAAACTGCACTCAATGCCTGTGTTCGGTTTGTTATTGGCACTATTCCATTCCGAGGACACATGACTCCACATAAGCTCGAGCTCGGTTGGCTATCAGCGCTGAGACGGCGCGAATTTTTCATTTGCCTACAAGCGTATAGTGTTCTAGCTAACGAGCACCCCCCTTACCTAACTAAGCGTTTTAATTGTAGAGTGGCGATTGATCTCGATGTACGCCGCTCCGGGCGAAACCCCCCTAGTGCGTTTGCACCCCCTACGAGTCGCACCGAAGCATACAAGCATGCATTCGCCTGTGAAGCGATGTCCTTGCTCAACTCGCTGCGGGTTGTCGGCTTCCGACCAGCCCTCACCCTACGTTTCAAACGCGAACTTAGAACTGGACTCATGCAGCGTGACGTAGCTGATTGGAACTCTCGTATCCGAAACGAGCGCTTCCACGCAAGCCTGCTCTTTCCAACTGCCGAACCTATTCTGCCGCTGCAGGCTCGGCTTTAGCCTTTAGCCTTTAGCTTCCTACCCATCCTCCGTATTTTTACATTTAATTGTACATTTATATTACCCTGCATTTATATTTTACGTACATTGTTATTTTGCTCCATATTTTATTTACTTGTTAACTATGTCACCGCTAGTCAACGCCTACAGCAGAGAGAGCAGAGCCCGCTCTCACCGCTGCATTTACTATTACTACTGGTTATCTATTATTGTTTACTGTATTACTCTACTTATTATTACTGTTATTATTTCTACTACTGCGCAACCATTCACCTGCTTTTACTTATTATGTTATTTATATTTTTTGCTTTATTATTATCGTTCGTTAAACTTATTTTGTATTTTACCGCACTTGTATATTTATTCAAGCACCAGACGGGGTTATACCCCAAGGTGTCAATAAACGAATCAATCAATCAATCAATCAATCAATCAATCAATCAATCAATCAATCAATCAATATCTCTCTCTCTCTCTCTCTCTCTCTCAAAATTTCAAAAGATCGATTTTTCTTTTATTTGATTTTTCGATTCTATATCGACGACTGAGGGGAAGAACTGGCTAACTCGCAGTCCGGTTCAAGAAGCGGCTAACTCGCGATCCGTTTGGGGAACCGGCTAACTCGCAGTCTGGTTCAAGAAGCGGCTAATTTACAGTTCGCTTCAAGAACCGGCTAACTCGCAGCCCGCTTCAAGAAGCGGCTAACTGGCAGTTCGCTTCAAGAACCGGCTAACT
>JAYJLV010063547.1:0-16974 GCA_036873485.1 Torymus texanus
TCTCTCTCTCTCTTTCTCTCTCTCTCTCTCTCTCTCTCTCTCTTTCTCTCTCTCTCTCTCTCTCTCTCTCTCTCTCTGGCTCTCTCCGTTCGCGCATTTCGCTCAGCGGACCGGCGTGTACTCGTACTTGCGCGTTTTGTTTTCTTGTTTGGGAAATATTTAGAAGAGCCTGTTGTCACGAGTGGGAAGTTTGCGTGCACGTCTGCGAGAGAATGATTTTTTTTCTTTTTAGTTAAGAGAGCGTGCGCTTGGTGCGTTTATTATTGGGGTTTATTAGTTTCTACGAAACGGCGTCTTTTCTGTGTCAATAAACGTTTGAAACTTAATGTATTTACAGTGCCGCTGAAGTGACCTAGATTGTTTTGAGCGTGATGCAACGAGAATCGTTACGAATTGACCCTACCACCTCAAAGAGACGACGTTCTGATAATGGAGCACATCTGAGCACGAAGCACTTCGTATAAGCTATAAGTATTGGGACTTTCGGATGCTTTAGTTGACTTGATAATGTTGCTGACATGATCTCAGATTTACTTAGCGTTTAAAACAATATAGCTGCAGTTTGTTTTAAATTGATAAAACTGGAGCATCATCATGATAATTCACACAAGACGATGGTTCTAATTTTAGTGAAAATTATTTGATCATGCATTACACGTCTTGAACGTATAATAAGTGTACCGCAATGATCCATTACATCGTCAGTTTTGCTTATCTCAGAGAACGAAAGAGAGAGAGAGGGGGAGAGAGAGAGAGAGAGAGAGGGAAAGAGGAGGTGAGCGGAGAAAGAGAAAGAGCCGCTAGACTCTGTAAAGGAGCGTAACTATAAAGAAAACGCCGGAGAAATTGCGGCTGCTCGTGAAATAAAAACAGACAGTGCTCACTCGAGAGAAAAAGTACAAATGATGCTCCTTTCTAGCCGGGCCGGGGTACGTTAATGTAGGCGGAAAGCTCGCACCGGTGTATAGTGACACCGAAAAAAACTCACATTTCCACGGTTTTTCTCATGCTTGCGTGCGTGATCATTATGTACTTAGCTGTACTTTATCTGAGTAAATGTATTTCTTACGTAGTAATAAATAATTATTATTTTACTTATTATTCATGTCTAATACAGTCGTTGGTTTTGAAAAAATTAGTCATTTCATAAAAGTTACATATTTTTTACCACATCAAATTGCAATTTATAGTAAGATATATCAATTGAAAGAAAAATGATTCTGTATATCAAGATATATTAGAAGTTCAATTATAACATTGATCGATACAGCACAATCTGTTTAAATTCGAATTCCGCTATATCCATAGCGAACTATTCCTCATTAAGCCCGCGCAACAACAAATTCGCACTCAGCGCGAACGTGCACAAGTGAGCTTGAAAATTTCCATAGTCACACGTGCAGTCCGCACCGCTGTTGCCGCCGCAATTTCCATTTAATTATACAGATATCGCACTCGCGTCTACCACTGTTATAAAGCGTGGAAAACCACGACTGCAAAAATTTTCTACAATAAGATGTTATGTATACGCGCGTATCGTCCGTCTCTCCTTCTACTCTCGCTCTCTTCCTTCTCTTTCTGACGAAACGCGTGCGCGAGCGGCGTCTCCTCCAGTCGAGCGGGTAATTGCGCAACTGTGCGTCAATTGAAGCGACGTCATCCGTTTAAACGTTCGGTCGCGCGAGCGAATCGAAACTTTTATAATTGCCATCATTGAAATGAGAGGCGGCGACGACGATAACGCGACGACGGAAAAAAACGACGAAAGCAAGTTTGAAAGTCCGCAGGCTCTGTTTAGCGACCTCTGAAACGAATCGCGCGCATAATTTATTACGTGGCAGTTAATAAACTTCGCAAGCTGCTCTCGTCGTTGGCTCTTTGTGCTTACTGTCTTTCTCTTTTAACGTAAAGTCCACGCCCTACAAGAACCAGTGTTTGCTCCGTTGGTAAGGAGCCGATCGTTCATTGCTTGTGCCGGACTTTTTTTTACGCCATGTTTGATCGATTTTTTCTAATGTAGGATGGAAAATATCGTTTATGTAGCTGACGGTTTGTGTACGTTGCTAAATCGATATTTCGATCGAATGAAGTAAAAGACTGTCGTATGTAATAAAATATTCGAAAAAAGTCATTTTATTACCAATAAAAGTTCGTATCTTGATAAAACATTGAACAACGCTTGGAAATTTTGTCATATAGCATAAGCAACGAAAATGTGTAATACAAAGATTCAATAATTGATGTTATTTTGTACTTACAACTGGCGGTTCGCGATTGACAATACTCAGTGACACTTACCTGAAACAAAAAATAAAGAAAATAAAATGACGAATCGTGTTTAACATACACATCAATTCGATGAAATACACTCTACCCGATTGCTACATAAAACTAACCCAAGCATCATTTTAATAAAAGTTTAATCCTTAATCGTATTACAAAGTCCAGCGGAGGATAATTCTTAAAGTTCCATTCGCATGACTTAACACGTTTTTGTAAACGCTGTACACCGCGGCTCTCTACTGAACCACTCGAATGAGTAAATTATCTTGTCTGGGATCCCCCTGAGAACCTCGTTCGCCTCAGTGCCAGGCAGCTATAAGGCCGAGGTGCGCTCGCGAGAGCCAAGAGTTAATAAAACAGGCGGCAAGGAAAACAGGCCTGTGCTCCCACCGGACTGACGAGCTCGCGGCGACGGCAAAAGAACTCCGAGCACTGCAGCGGCGCGCGAAAAGAGAATCGCTAATAACACGATCCGCGAAAACGCGAAAACGCGAAAAGGGTCAGAGCCAGCGCGCGAGCAAACTAACCAGACGAAATGCAGGGTCTCTTAAGCTCCCCTTCCCCCTTCCCTCTGTTCAAAACTTTCTTCCGGGCGGCCTCTCACTTTGGGCGAACGTATACATACATATGTGCACACATATACACATATATTCAGGTAGGGCTGCGCGCGTCCTGTTGCACGCGTGTTAAATTGAATTTCCACGCGCGGACTTGGGAGCAGTGGTGAAACGGGTGGCGCTAATCGAAACCCAATTAACTTTCGTGTTTGTCGTCGAGAATCTGTATGCAGTGAATTAGCAGCACACGAGGATGGGTTGAGAAGAGGAGGGGGAGGAGGAGGCGGCCCGATCTTTTACTTATTATCTAATGGAGGCATGGGAGGATTCGCCGCCCCCCGGGGAATCGCGAAAACTTATCTAGTTATGCTGGAAATTTCGGATGTAATTTACCTCGAGAGCGCGTGTGGCTGTGTGCTCGCGTCTCTCGATGAATCGAAACTGGGGTGGCGGGTAAAGGAGAGAGAGAGAGAGAGAGAGAGAGAGAAAGAGAGAGAGAGCGTGGTAATGGAATACGAGGTGGCGGTGTGCGACCTTCGACGGAGATTAATCTTTTCTGAGGAATGATTTACCGTCTGTTTATGTGGTATTTGCTGCTCGGCGAATCCTAAATCTTGAAAGTTTCTCTGCGTAGCCCCAAAGCTCGATTAATCCGACGCGTATAAGGGTGCGCTTTAAGCTACGAGATTTTTTGTGTTAATTTTTATTTATTTGAGGAGGGATTAATGCACGAGGAATATTTCGCAAATGTTTACAATGGTGATTGGTATCGAGAGCTTTTAAATATTTGCTTATTTTAAACTCAAACTATGGTAATTTCATTTGCGTGCGCCATAGCCGGAATATAGGTCAGACCAACCTCAGATAAGTTCTACTTCAACCCATGTATAAATATATACAATGATTAATGGAAATAATAAGGTACGGAAATCTCAAATGGGGTAACATTTGAATAAGTAAGTATTTACACTTTGAAAATAAGATTCTTTAGCGGTAATAAATTGTATGAATAAGTTTCGTGTACATTTAAAGGCGTTGATTTTATGCCTTAAAAGTTGTTATCGGACTTAATACAATTATTGTTGTTTTGTGAATAAAACTTTATGTATTTAGTATGGAAATTATATTTCGGAGAAAGTTAATTCGCAAATGCACGAATTTTGTTGTTTAATATTTATTATGTATACATATTGTATAATAAAGACCCGAATTTTCTAATTTAAAAGATAAGCGTTTATATGGACAGAGATATAAAATTTATAAATTGTAATATTTTTGGATTCGACATTCACTTTAATGAAATTAACTACACAAAGTCTCGGCAAATTTATATCAAGGTTTAATGGTCAATTAGAAGTTTAAGGATCAAACTTATGACAGTCTATCGATATTACTATCAAGCAGGGCTTAACAGATTTTTAACGTTAACTTACGTAGAAAAGTTTAATTGACTTTCAAAATCTCATTGCTAAAGTTTAAGTAGATCAATAACGTAATGATCGTCTTTTATACGTAACTATCCGTATAATAAAAGAATCGTGATCAGATTAATTATATATTAGGTAAATGCTCACATATTTTATACAGCATTTAAGAATGTTAAATCTTCCTTGATTATATAATCAACAAAAACCTTTTTTAGAATATTAACTATCTTGTTCGTAGGAATCTAATATTATTTGATAATACTCTGCTGTGAATTTGAAATAAACAACGGTACTTAGACAAACTCAAAATAGGGGAGAAAGATAAATTCAATTTTCAAAGTTTTGTTTGTTTCCAACCTCAACTTTTGCAATAAAGCTTAGCTTTCGAGATTCAGGTTGATTACGGATTATAGTACGTAATACCCTTTTGTAAAACCAGACTAATATTTCATAATGCAGTTAACAATATTGAAGTTGTAAATGAAGTAAGATAAATAATTATCATTTAAAAAAAATGAAATTAAAAAAAATGCCCTCAATGTATACAAAAGACATGAAATGAAAGTAAGATCATTAATATTGTTATAATTTTAAAATACGGAAAACTAAACCTTCATTCTCCTTTTAATTTAGAACCTTTCAGCTCACGTTGCGTCACATTTAACAACCTGTTAATCCTCGTCCGATTTCGTGGAAAAGCTCGGCAGCTGCTAGGGAAAGTCAAAGAGACAAGCGGTATAAATACGCAGGAAAAGAAGCAATCGTGAAAATAGGAAGTACTTCGGTCAAGGCTGCTTTGAAACAAATGTGTATTCCCCCGATAAATGAAAAAGATATTTTTAGCGGAAATTGTTTTTTGCTTTCCCTCGATAAGAAAAGTTTTATAAAATAACAACGACATTTAATTGATAAAAGTGATACGCTCGTTAGTAGAGTTTGTAGTGTAACAAAAAAATCCATTTACAAAAAAAAATCATGACTACAAATTTTAAATTTAAGCATTGTTAAATTTTTATTTGCTATTTCATTGGTCGAAACTGTCAATAATAATACCAATCCACGGGTTCTTGATTTTCTTTTGTAAAAAGTGTCTTCATTAAAAAGATTATAGGTTATATCAAGAAAATCGAGAAGATAAGATTCATTTGAGAATGAACAATCGCTACTATAGTAATGAAAAGAAAATAATTATTGTATTGCAATCGTATATTATCGATTACTTTGAAACAGCTTCCAATCAATGACAATCATTTAAGAAACTTTTTTTTTATCGAATTTAAAGAGATATAAAAAAATAAAGAATACTAATGACACGTGTATTGATATAAAATATTGGATAACTTAAACGAATTGCCTGGTAAACAGCTATAAAATCTAACGTACTCAGCTTGAAATCACAGCAATATAAAGAAAATAATAAAAAAAATTGGTACAACTTTTAAGAATTTAAATACATTGCAAACTACCCGCTAACCACTAGAATTCTTATAAAAAGAAACTTGCCATTTGGGCAATCTGGTCAAGTACCATCCTTCCTCCTCCACCTGTGGGCTTTCGACCGCTCCACCATGGAGCTCGCCCTTTGGCTCCAACACCACGACATCGTCCCTGTAGCTTCGATCATAGCTACCAAAGACGACTCCCTCCGGTAAACTCTAGCTTGAACTGTCGAACGACCGGTCGCCGTGGCGCTGGGACGCGCACTGCTCTCCTCGGTACGCTGCTCATCGCGCCAGAGCCGTCCTCTCTGCGCCGCCGGTGCGCTCGCGCATGCCCGCGCGCGAACGTGTGAGAGGAGGCTCTTGCGTCGAGGTAGGAGGAGGAGAGGGGGGGGGGAAATTATACCGGAGCACGCGACTCTTGGCCTGTGCGATGTGTGTGTCTATCGCGTGGGTATGGGTTTGAAAAATTCACGAGGCCACGATTTCCATGGGGCACAGGCGATGATACGACCGGGGATTAATTCGTAGTGGCGATATGTTTTGAGGTGCCAAGTGGAGAGGGTGGAAAGTTTGGTAGGATTGTACGGTAGTGAAGGCGTGTTTGTTAGCGCAAGGTAACATCTGCGGTGTGAAGTGTTGGTGTCAATTTTAAGAAGAAAGGTTCATTTGCAGAGTAGAAGAGTAGAAGAGGATATGCTTATGTAGAATTGTTCGTTACGACATATCTTTCTTCGTTTTTCTGCTAGCGCACTGCGAGTGCAGTAGACTTTTTCCCCACAAATCAACTTAATATTCATAGTCTCATATAGTTATCTACGATCTACTTATAAAAATTTGTAGAAAACTTTCTTACGTTTTTGTTGCTCTTAAATCATTTCTGTAAGTATATTCCCCATTATCGGTGACTTCTCAAACTATATACTTTAAATTTCATACTATATCACTAATAAATAATAAATCGTCATCTTAGCTATCATTTTCCACGCAAAAGCATCACGCTTCTGGAATGACATTTTAGCGCACTACTACTGGCATGTACAGACGCGTGGGTACGTAAGGTCAAGAGAGAGAGAGATAGAGAGAGAGAGGCGCGCGCGAACACTTAGCGGGCGTGTCGACGGCGTACACTTAACGCAATAAACCGCCCCCGCCTTCGTCCTTCGCCTCGCTCTCCATCAGAGTTCCAAAAGCGCATTCTCATCTGACCGCGCGAAGTCTACATAGCTGCTGCTGCAGCCAGTGTACAGGCACCAGAGGAATCTCAGCGGCTGACGTTCCCCTTTGCCCGCGAGTTCACGCGCGTACACTCTCTCTCTCTCTCTCTCTCCCTCTTGCGCGCACAGGCAGCGTTTTATATCTATTTCGTCACTCAAAGTGAGTAGCTGTCTGCGGTGCGCGCACCGCCGCGTTTCACGCCCCGGCTCGAGTAACTCACAGGGAGCGTGATGCGTCGACGCAAGCGCTCGCGCGGTGGAGGTCTATCTCTTGGCGCGCTACTTCGTCGAAACTCGCCGAATCTATAGATATATAGATTGCAAGTAATAGTAGTAGATTGCTCGTACAACACCCCCCCAGCTGTGAATTACCGATCGCCGTCTATCGTTTACGCCCAATTTCCGCAAGTTCTGCTTTCATCTTGCTTTCATGAGCGATGAAAGACCCCGGGAAGACACACGCTTCTCCCAGCTCTTCTTTCTTCTGATGACGTTGTGAAATAAAGTGTTCGTGTACTGACTGTAAAATCTATAGGGTCCTTTTATTGATTAGTCGTGCATTGAATCCAGATTTGGTCATTTAAGAATCGTTAAGTCGCTTTTAATAAAGGGATTTGTGGAATAAGTTTTTATGAGGAATCCCAAAAACGTGATAACACGCCAAAAATTTTGGAGACACAGCTCTGCGATAATTTTCGAACCTTATCGAACCAAAATGAAGAAATCAAATATGCGGCACTGTTTTAATGGTATATCAATTTTTGATATACCATTAGCGACCATTAAGTTCCCAAAGGTAATGAAAAAAATTTTTTGAAAACAAAAAGAATTAGGTAGAAAAAAGAGCTTTCATTATTCTAAGAATCATTAAAAATGGAAAGATATTTATTTTTCTGAACTTTTTAGAGCTTAATATTAGCTAATCAGCAGTGACTGTTTTTCTCCATTTATCCTATGTAAAATTTACATAAGAAAAAATGATATGCGGTTAAACAGCGGATCAAGACTATTTTCGTGGTTTCACCATATTTTTTTTCATAAAATTACTCAATTATTATCTATTCCTTTAGTATGAAATGTGTTTGCGGATCACAAGAGGTTTATACCAAAGCTTATGATTATGGGAAACAGGTAAATTAGCCATATACACATCTATTGCCCATTGAGATTGCTTTAACAGTTTTAATGGACTGATCGAGAATTAGTTTACACAATATTTGCATAGATAAATTCAATTTATCCGAAAACAGTGTATTTACACCGTTCAATCAACTCATCATCGATAAGTAGGTTATAAAAACTCCATTATTAAAGTGAACCTCCCATCAAAATAAACTTTGAACAATTTAATGCAGCCCAGAACAGAGCAGCAAACGTTAATTGACTTTGTAATTCGCAACTTCCCCCTCTAATCCGAAAAGCCCCTGGCCCTCGTCAAATTTCCGACTTCAATCAAGTATCGTGTCACATTTCACAAAAAAGCGCCTACCACCACCACCACCGCCACCACCCTGCCCTATCTCGCTGCTCGCTTTCCGACATTTAATCAATTCTCGAAATTCCAATTAAAAAAGGCAAACGAAACAGAAAAAAGCGCTTCGTTATCGCCGAGCCACGGGGCGTATACCTGTTTCAGCAGGGCGTCGCACGCGCGTCTGTTTATCGACGATAATGCTACGAAGAGCAGCAGCGGCGGCAGCCACACGCACTGCAAGCGGCGCTTATCGGCGTGCCAGATGACACACTCTCTCTCTCTCTCTCTCTCTCTCTCTCTCTCTCGGGCGAGGGAGGGAAACGGCTGAAAAATCGGAGGGCGAAAGGAGGCTAAATGTGCATCGCGCTCTGTAATTATCCTTTCTTGTCGAGTGTTCGAGCTAGTAGCAGCAGCAGCAGCGCGTGGGTTTGGTTTATTAATTGAGCGCGCTAGTTGCGACCTGCAGCTCTGGCGCGTTTGGCGATTAAAAGTCACGCGGATGTTTTCGACGCGATCGCTTTTGCTCGTCGCCAATTGATCGCTTTAATTAGAATGCACTTTTGGATATTCGAGAATGACCGGGAAAAGTGAACCGGAAAGTGATTTTTCCGATTTAGACGTATTTTGATTGTGATTGTGGGGTACGTTTTTTTTGTAGTTTTAGTTGACTGATTTTGATAGAGAATTAAAGCGTGAAAATTCATTTTAATTGTACTAGTTTATTAAGGATTTTCTTTATTACAACTTATTTCTTCTTAAAGCCGATGTATTAAGGCGAATCTCCAGTAAATATTACTTTAAGAATTTTGAGCTTGCCAAGTATACTAGTCGATTTTAATTGAATTCATTATTTGTGTACAAAGTAATGGATGGAAAATATCTGTTCACGTTTAATTAATTTTTACATCGAAAATTCGAAGAATTGATTACAAAAGTCTCTAAAATATTCACGATATATTCCAATGAAAAAAATTACTTTGATGTCCCTTCAACTCGCAATCGCGTTAAAAAATCATTTATCTTTAATGAAAAATCATTGTATATACGCAGTCATTGAGAGCCTGCAAGACCACCTATACATATTTGTTTTACGAGTCCGCGTAAGCATGAAAAACCGCTTCTGCTGTAATTTGCATTAATGTTAAGCATTAAATTTCCATGCATTATAATTACGCCGCGCGCTGATCCTCCGATTCCATTCGATCGGAATGAAATTCTTCAATTTTCCGGCAGGACGACCGTAATTAAAATAATTTCGATAATAAGATAAATATCGTCGAAACGTATTCCGGCGTGCTGAGGATTTCGTGGAATTAGTCAACGCCTCGAGCGTAGAGCAGCTTGTTGATTGATATCCGATATTTATCGAAGTCGTCTTGATAACGAACAGCAGTAGAAATTAAAACCCCCGCAAGTTTTAAATAATAATTATCAAATATACGAGTCTATATATATATACGTAACGCGTATAAACAGGAAGCATGGTAAAAAGTCCAACGCCACAAGGCTCGGCGTGCGTTAATAAAATTATTGGAGATTATAAGCGCGCGAGAGATTACGTACACTTGAGGCGTGCACCAAATGCTGCGTGTACGCGCGTGGCGCCCGAGAGCGCGCATTATAAATATTCATCGGAAAGTTATCGAGGGGAAGGGAGTAGGAGAGCGGGACAGAGCAAAGCAGAGAGTCACGCCCGGGAAATGTCGAGTAATTCGGGTGTACAGGCTGCTGTACGCGCGACTTCGCCTCTAATATCAGCTCTGCCTCGCTAATTTTATCATTTAAGCAAGTTCCCGCGAGCGTGAACTCCCTGTCGGCGCCCGTTCGCTTTCTCCGTCTCCTCCGTACTCTCTCTCTCTCTCTCTCTCTCACGAGCGTGCACTGCTGCGTCTATTTCCATTTTCTCGGTTTAAGGCATCGATTCGCGTTGTCGCGCGCGAGCGAGCGCTCACGCAAGGGGACGGCGAATGGTATTGGAATTTCCCGGGGAAATGGGAAAAGCCTGCGAGAGCGAGCTCATGTCGTTTATTGCGCTTTTCCAAGGAACTTACAACAAATCTAGGCTTTGTAAAAAGTCGTGTAGCTACGGACAATTATTTTTATGATTCCATTTATTTTTATATCAATCGTGACACGGTGTTGTAGGTTTAAGATATTTATAGAGAGATAAAATATTTTTTTTGTCAATATAGGTCATTGAAACGTCGTTATTATTCCAGATAGAATTCTAGGAATCACAGTAGTGTTTGCAAATAGTTCGCATTACATGGTTATCCGGAAATATTTTCACAGAAATCAGAATTTCGCCACAAAGTTACAAAATTTTTGAATCTCTATTATACCTCTCATTAATTTGCAAGAATACGTAAAAGAAAAGAGAACTAGGTCATATTTTGGAATTTTAAAATAAAAGATAAACATTCATCTTTTATTCCCATCATGTAAATTAGTAAAAATTGAATAAATGTAATTTTTGTATTATTCAGTGATCATTGTGGTAATTTTATAGAGATAAAATAGATATTATAAATGAAAATAAAAAGTAAAGTACTAACTACTTCTTTCAATGTACAAATTTACGTTAAGAAACACTAATGGCTGTGAAATCGATTATTATAGTTTCAAAAATTATAAAAACGATGAATTATTTCAAAAGGAAAAATCAAATTTATATTTCCGACAAAGAGGATTTTGTATGCGAATTGCAAAAAAATTGTTTTCAATCATGAAATTTAAAATTTTTGATAAAAAGATTTAAAATGAAAAAGATGTGAAATTCTCGAGATGATGCAGTGACTTTTATCAGTGACAATTTTCCGGATGTCGAGATTTTGAGAAATAGAAGTCGCACAAGAAATTCCAAATTGATCTACTTCAGCTCAGTATTTTCTCACTAAACTTTATCTGCGAATTTCATTTTCCGAAAATATAATAACCACTAGATAAAGAATTTCTTCATACGAAAAAAATATCAATATTTTCACATTTACAACCTCACCATCATCCTTTGTTTTAGGCTAAATTACAACATCTGCTCAAACCGAAGTTTTCGAAAATTGCCCCTTTTACTCTACCAGCCATAGCCATATCAAGCAGTCAGTTAGCGCTGTACCTTTCAACGAACACAACCGGACTAACCCGATTTAATTCCCAAACTGGAGCGCGCGAAAAGACACGGCAGCAGCGGTACCACCACAGCCGTCCGGTATACACACACGCTAATCATCCGGGCTGTGCTTTGTCCTTCGGCTGCAGTTATCCCTAAACCGCTCGCCGCGGCGTCGAAGTCGTCGTCCCTGTGCGCGCTCACGCAAAAGGGACTGGCACGTTGCGCATATGAAACACGACGACACGACCCTTGCGAGTTCTCTCTCCGTCTCCTACACACACACATATATATACAACGGGCGCGCGCGCATAACTTTGTTTTTCAGCGCTAGCGCTCGCGGGTGCTGGAATTACTTGCGTTCCACGGCTTGAAATACAGTTTTTAATTACGTAGGTACGCGCGCGTGCGTGTATGCGCATGCGCGCGGGAGCGTGTACGAGAGTTCTGTATACTCGGGTGCGCGCCGTCGGGGGCTTTTTGTTTACACGCCGGCCGGTGGATTAAAATATTTGTCTTTGCCAGGCGGACAGAGCGCGCGCCGCGCGCATTCTGATGAAGTCCCCGTGTGCGGCGCGACGGTGGTGAGACTATACGTGCGGCCGGGGATATGACCGTAAATTAATGAGCCCGGTGTGCGAGTGCGCCGGGAAAGAACAGGGGGTTTCAGCTCTCAAAGTGATTTGCTGCAGCAAGCGAGAGGAAATATATATATATATATATACACACACACACACACACACACACACACACACACACACACACACACACACACACACACACACACACTCTCATTCGATTTGCCAAAATTTCAGTTGAGACAGTATTGTTTAGCAAAGAACTGTATATCGCAATGGTAATTGTGTTTATAGTAAGTGCAAATATTTAACTTGTATAATTATAGTGTCTATCTCGAAAAGAGTGAATAATAAAAATTTTACTTTCTGCTCGAATAAAATTCATTAGTTTGATGAAGCTTTGCATTGAATCGGTTCCGTGTTATGTTACAATAGGTAGATTATTAAATTAACTAAATTTATTACTACCATGCTACGATTAATAATTCAGTTGTTCTAGCAACTTTTTTTCTTTATGCAGTCATTTTAAAATAGTTATATAATCATCTGTGTTCATATATATATGTCGTGTCACTCAGACTGAAAGCTTCAATGAAGACAATTAATTTCCGCTGTGTAACACTTCCTACTATAACTTTTAATTTAATTATAGGATGAAATGTGATAAAATCTGAAATTAAAAGGCGTGAACTGAACTTTCCTTTTAAGCAATATATATTCCGCGTATAAAAACGTTATATCGCACATAAATTACTCCGATAACTTTAAAGCACGTGTAATTAAATGTAAAGTGAAATTAGATTGGCTTTATAGACAGTTAACAAGACTGATCTCCTGTAGTATCAGAGTTGAAATAAAAAAATTGAACTAAATAGATCGGAATATCCCTCACGTGTTTGATTGGTAATAATATTAAACCAGTTGTATTGAATTTATCTCCAATAAATTTATTTGAATATCGATTTTTATGTGTTTAATAGCTGTAAGAAGACTAACGACGTGTCTGGCATTTTCTACTTTGATTTTTTCTCAATAACTTAAAAACTCCTTTAAACAAAAAAGGCACGTAATTTCGATGACATTTCTCTCGAATCTATTAGCCTCTATATCTCATAAAACAACCCCGAAAAATTCTTGTCCCGCTATCATCCCCCGAAAGCACACATACACATTTCTCGCTCATCCCTTGAAAATATTAGACGCACACAGAGCATCGACATCCTTACCCTGCAATCATAAAGCTAGAACAAACATCGCTCTCTTGCTCTCTCTACAGGTTCCTCGCGAGAACTCGACAAAGGTACGTATTTATCGCAACAGCTCGCAACTCTCGCCACTTGCCGGTGCGAGTGTATAAGAGTGAAAGAGAGAGAGAGAGAGAGGGAGGATGAAGAGCGAGCTATGCGGAGAAAGACGACGAGAGCGGGGGCAGGGGGTTGGGAAATATTGTAGCGCTTTTTACGGCGCTTTTTGCGCAAGCGCCGCGCGTGTCGTAATGAAGCCGCGTTGTTCGGGGAAAATGGGTTATTGGGTTCCGAGGTGAGTGGAGTATTTTACGGGCAGACTTGCGAGAGTATATCGAACAATGAAAACGAGAGATTTTTTTAATAATAGTAGAACTGATATTTGTAATAATTAACCTTGGTAAAGAACGAGAACTGGTGAACGAGTTCGCCAGATGAGTATTTTATTATTGTTATTATTCTGACAATATTTGTAATTGATCAACTTTGCAAAATACAAACATCAAATTTCTTCTTGATTGATTTTATTCGTGCAGTCAATATTTAGTATGGTATAAACAAAATACTCATCTGAATGAGTACATACGATAAATATATGTACGGAAGATTGGAGTTAGTTCGCATACTGGGTAGTTTGACTAAATGCTAATGATTTATGATTAAAATACATAGATCAAGGCTGTTATTGTGACTGATGTAAAATGGAATAACGAATATTAGTTTAAATTTGAAGTTCGAAAGCATCATACGCCGTGGAAAAAGTTCAAAATTTTTCTCATACCTTAAAGCTAATTTTACATTTTAGGAAATATCTCATAATTTTATAGTCTTTCATATTTCATTTATTAAATATTATTAAGCACAATCGATATTTAATAATCATTTCATTGCGTGAATGTTTTAACAATATATTATTTTTATAAATAAAAATGATTTGAAATTACTGCAGAAAATTCGACAGAACCTTACAGAAGCTAGCCCAGGTCTCCTGTAGTACCTATGAAATAACATGTACAAGTTAAGCAACGAAAATATATACTGTTAAAATCTCTAAAATTCATTATATAACTTTATGCATAATATTTTGGTGCATATTTATTGCTTAAACTTTGGGAAGAAATCAGTATTTTTTAATTTTGAAGGAGCAAAGAAAATCTTGATTTTTCTAGTTTTATTTTTTCGTTTGGAAATAATTTTCAAGATTTTCCAAAATTAAATGGTGACTGTTTTAAAAAAGTGTATTTTTTAAAATTTTTTTCCAAAATAAAGGTAGAAATGATAAGAGCTTGAGTTTGAAGTGTTGTTGTTTAATATCGTAGCTTTCTTCATATTTCTACATCCAAAAACACTTTTGGATGTAGAAATATGAAAAAAACTTTTTAACAATCGCTTTGAAAATTGCTTTTCACTTATAATTAGTAATATAACAGAAACGTGGAGAGTTTGCATCTCTAGACTCAGCGGAGAAAATTCATCAGCGCAGTTTTGTCAGACAAAGGAATACAGCAGTTGCTCTGATTGTATGCGTACATTTTAGCCAGAAAACGGACGAGTGATTTTTCACGCGTTTGCCTTTCACGAGAGATTTATACATATATTGTTTCGGCATATATGCGCGGAAACGTGTATGCTCTTGCGTGGGGATGACTTTCGGTAATATAACATGGGACGTTTAACGAGGAGTATACAAAAGAGAGAAAGGGAATAAAGGCGATATTTGCCCTGTGTCCACGCAATGAGCATCGGATTATTGTTAGCTTTTAGTTTTTCGAGCTTAATGAAAATCGATCTGTTTGTATGACCGCATTTTCTTTTTTCTTTTATGTTTTATATATAGAAGACTAGGGCTAGCTTTTAATTAACTTGGTTTCGATCGTCGTGTGTAGATCAATAATTGTTCAGTCGTAATTATGTACATAATCATAGAATCCATAAATATATTTGTATACATTATTTATCTTTATTATAATAATGATATTTGGATCACGAACATTCTTCTGACCCATAATCCCCTATATTATCGAACTATATTTTCTAAAATTTGAGGAGTATCTATCATGAATCAATATTCATGCAGAATTTTCACATATTTTGGAATAACTACTCCAGAATAGATGTAGCAGAAAAGTTCGGTTAGCTTTTCGCCAACCTCTTCTGAATGAATAAAGTCAAATTTACACATACTACCAATGGCGATCAATTCTTCTAAATCCTTCTATATAATTATTCTTGTTTATATTTATAGTATAGTGATGAATCCACACATGTTAGGCAATAAATTTTAGTGTGTCAAATTCACTTAAAACTGTCATACTATTATTGCCTTTACGTACTTTTCATTTCAATAAAGTAATAGCTTTAAAATTGATGTAGATCAGATAGTATCCCTATACGATAAAGGTCTCCATTGTTAATATTATATTGAATCCACGTACGAAATTATGAAAAAATCGAACGAATCAAACTAGCTTTCGAAAGACCAAACTTAACTTGGTCACTGCCGCGCGGGAAAATACACCTCCCATGCGCCGCATTCCGACTCGGTGACCCCGAAAAAGCCGAACGGCGGTAGTCGCGAGCCGCTCGTAACTCATCCGCAACCCATGTGGCCCCCCCGAAAATCCTCGGGAGCCCCATCGATTCTCCCTCCTCTCGCTTCCCATCCTCCTCCCTCCTCCCTCTCTCTTTACCCTCTCGCTGCCGCCTCCGTAGCTCAGTATGTGAGGCTTGCGCAAATTGCAGGCGTCCTTCTAGCGTGCGCAGTCTCTCCGTATAGGCTCACGCTCTCTCGACTCTCGCGTCAAAGGAACTTGCAAAAGCTCGCTTCCTCCGATAAAGGACGAGAGGAAAACAGTGGAGTTCGCTTTGTGGGCCTGTGAATTCAGCTTATTATTCTTTTTCACGAGGCTCATTGCCGCATTACACATACGCGCACGCAGAAGTAGTAGCAATTAATGTCAATAATTCAGGAGAGAGGTGCAGCCAATAAATGAGACTTTTACTTGAGTATATAATGCGTCAAAATGAAAGAAAGTTAAATATTGCGAGGGAGTTAATTGGGCGTAACTTTATAGCTTTGAAATTTAGATGATAGAGATTATGAGAACGTTAACTGTGCGTGCATTGTAATTCCAATATCGCAATCTGATGCGTAATTGCGATCCAATTCCAATTATGCTCGAATTTGTTTGATATTCGATAAATCAATGAGGGGAAGAGAGGGTCGAGAGAGAGAGAGAGAGAAGGAGAGATGTTAAACTGTAATAACGGCTAAATATCGAGTATTGAATAAAAGTAACAGACATCCTCTGTTAAAGGTCTTTACTTAGAAAGAGGATTCCGAGACTATTAAATATAATCTTTCAAATAACTTATGGACTATTCAAACTAAAAGTAGCATTATTATACGATGCATTATGTATTATAACAACAAAGTTTAACGAAATTTAGATTGTTCACAATTTTTGATAAGTCTTCTTAACCTACAATAGCGTAATACCTACTCTCGAAAGTTGAATTAGTGAAAAAACCACTAAAGATTAGTTAAAATTGCTCCACTGTAACAATAGTGAATATTCAATAATTTTTAGTGAAAATATTCACTATTTAAAATAGTGAAACTCTTCTTATTTAATTAGTAGATATTTCC
>JAYJLV010063558.1:0-16973 GCA_036873485.1 Torymus texanus
GGGGGCTGGAATATATTATAACGGCTATACTATCATTTAACATAAACAATTTATTGACGATATACTGAGAGAGGAATTCAATGGTACGATTATTATGCATGGATCACGATGCGTACCTCGCACTGCACTCTCGTTGCGCATCAAGGTCACACAGATCGACAAGCGTACATGCACGAATATAATATTATCAAATCTTTCATTGCACGGGTGTACCTCGCACTGCGCATCAAGGTCACACACATATACGTTCGTTAGAAGTGTGCTGCAATGATCTTTTATCTCTATAACTCGCACAGCATGCTACGTGCATTATTTCGAATGGGGGCTTTCGCGGAATTTGGAATACTTAATCTCGAATCTTCCGGGGATGTTTACCTGTGCGTCATCAATAACCCTGAAAGGGGTGTCAAATTACAGAACTTTCGGCAGGAAAGGGGGCTGATAGAGGTGTCGAACGTTCCAGAACATTCTGCAGGGGGTGGGGGGTGTTGCTGATGGGGGAGTGGTGGCTCATCGAAGGGTCGGTAACGTCATCATCCTACAGTATCACCATTCTCACCTGCACAGGTGTGCACCTGAGGCGAGTGGTGGGGGGAGCCAGAAGCCCCCTTGCTTATCAACTTAATAATAATAATAATAATAATGATAATTTATTTATTTATTTTATTTATAGACGGGCCGAGGCCCATGTAACAAGAAATTTATGTAAATATACATTGTACATTAAGTGTGGTTGACAGTCATGATGTGGAAATAAATGTTGTGACGAGGAGCACGCCGAACGGCTGTGCCCTCGTCGGCTCTCACCTTCGCGCCTGCTTTGGCCATAGCCCATGCGTATAGTGTAAACAATGTACGATACACGGGCTATGTTATTATGCGGCAACAAGGCATAGGCAGGAGAGAGAGAGGGGAGAGGAGGAAAAAGACCGGCAACGACGGAGAGCGTCGCGGCAGAGAGTTTTCGGGACGAGAGTCAGTCTCGCTTGGCCCGCTCAAAAGCTATCAATCAGCCGCTTCACCAGCTAGTCCAGCGCACGCAAGATACAGAGAGAGAGAGAAGCCGCTGCACACTGTCGCTCCGTACACGTCTGCCATCTTCGCTGTTGAACTGCGCATCACGCCGGCATCACGGCCAGCAGCCTATACACTCCACCAACCACACTCGACGCCCGAGGGACGACCCGAGCATCATCAGAGGGTGACAAGGAGCGAGCGAGAGGGAAAGAGAGAGAGAGAGAACAACTTCCTACCGACGGCAGCGGATCGCCGAGCAGTAAAGGCGAGTAACATCTCTTGGCCGCTCAAGAGCACCCGGACGGGTTAGATAGCGAGCCTTGGGCTCGATTAGAGAGGCCAAACATAATTGTCGGCATAGCACCGTGTGCACACGGGTATCTCGTTGTAGCACCTTCGCTGAATAAAGTAATGTATTAGACATCAACGTATTTATTATACACCTGCGCACTCTTCCTTGGCGTAGAAGCCGCTTCTCCCGAGCGACTTCGCAGGCAATTGGAACGTTCGCTTCCGGATCCTGGAAAAAATACAGAAATAGTTTGTGCGCTGGATTGGGAGTAAATCCAACGTTACAAATGGCGATCCTGCCAGGATAATTGCCACGCTAAGGTTGCGAGGGAAGGTGATATTAAATTGGGAATTTTTGTGTTCGCGCGGTAATCTAACAGAATCGCGCTGTCTCGTTGCACCTCGATTTCGCGTAATTCGAGTGTGCAATTACTTCAGAGGGGATTCCGGGAAGTCGGCAGTAGGAACAATTCGGCCACGTGAGCCGAAATTAGAGAGCCGGCAGCGTTGTTGAAGCGCACGCCGGGTAGCGAGAGGGGCGCGGGGACCTTGCCGCGAGCCTTGTTGTGTGTGTGTGTGTGCGGACATAGTACGGCGACCGTTGCGACTTTGAAATCGTGTATATGTTTTGGTACGCGGATTAGACTCGGTAATATTGAGTTTGAAAATAACTTTTAAATTTTGACGAATAGTAGTAAGTGTCGTGTTGTCTCGAGATTGTATGTAAAGACGAGATTACCGAGACTAATCCAACGGGTAGAAGAATATATGTGAGAGCGGCTAAATATAGTTCGCGAGTGAAATAGATAAAATAATTTGGTGCGGTGTGCTGACCGACTAATAGTCGATGGAATATAATTTAATTGAATTATTTATTGAAATTTGAATGATAATTTATTATTATTTATTTATTGAAATTTTAATTTTGATTTATTTATTTTTATTGAAATTGAAATTGTATAAGATTGCCCGCGCTGTGCGTTAATTTGCACGCGTGAGATTAGAGAGAGCGAGCATAAGCGAGCTGTTGGGTAATTTTAATTTAATTTTAATAATAATAATTTGTATGCATTTATTCCTGTAGAAATAAAAAAAAAATTTGTGTGTTGTACTAGCTAAAGCTAGTTATGTGTATTCGCGCTGTGCATTGAGTTGCACGCCCGAAATTAGAGCGACGCGAGCAAAAGCGAGCTGTTGTGTCATATTAATGTAAAAATAAGAATATCTATATAAATATATTTTCATATTTTGTGTTCATGCTAGCTAAAGCTAGTTTGGTGCTGTTCGCGCTGTGCGTTCATTTGCACCCGCGAGCTTAGAGAGAAGCGAGCAAATAGCGAGCTGTGGCTAGGTTCGCTGTGGGGTAACACGCACGCGAACATATAGTAGAGCGGAATAATTTTCGCTCTGTAATATCAGTAAAATTTTATTTTGATTAGTAAATTTTACATCGCGCCGAGAAAAGCGCTAGAATTTCGCGTGCTGTTAGTTCGTTGCTAGCTAGACCAATGTTATTGTTTGGGAATTAAAGACGGTGCGTGTATGACTAGCGCTGTGCGTTGATTTGCACGCGCGAGTATAGAGAGAAGAGCGGATAATATATTATTCTGCGCTCTATTGTGAGTTCGCTGTGCGTTTCGTACGCACGCGAAAATAGAGTAATTAAGTGAGCTGGTATCGCTCCTTAGTACGTGTTGCCATCCCGGGTGGGCGTCCCTTGATAATTTACTATAATCCCCTGCGGTAATATTGCGTGTAGAGCAATTATTCCGATTAGAAATAAATCGAAACGCGGAAATAGATTCTGATATTATTCTAAATTTACGCGAATTTTTTTTTTCGAATTTATTTTTAGTCACGCGTCGGTGAACGAGCGCGATGGCGTCGTCATTACATTCGCGGAGAATACGCCGACTGCGTCGCGATGCGGGGATCAGGGCATTGGAGGATATTGTGCAGAGATTGACTCCGCGTAAATAACAATAGTAAATAACAAAGCCGCTAGAAGTACGCGCGATAGAGGAGATAGCCATCATATGATTCTAGAAATAGATTTTTGCAAACTCTGGCAGTTGGAGGTTAAATTTGCGGAGCGCATGTGGCGCGTACTCCCATACCAGCGATGTAGAGGGAGAGCGCGTAAAGCAGCTCGTAGAGAGCATCGTGCCGCCGCCTGCTGATACGCTCGGCCACACCTCTCTGATCTCGCATCATATTGTGGTAGACAGCTCGCGTCCGGCGAGATGTGCGCCTCAGCGTATGTCTCCCAGAATACTTGAGATCGCACAGGAAGAGGTGCGAAGGATGCGAGCAGAGGGAGTGATAGAGCCGTCAGCGAGCGAGTGGTGCAGCGCGCCGGTAATAGTAAAAAAATCGAATGGCGGGCACCGATTCTGCGTGGATTTTAGGGAACTAAATAAAGTCACTCGACCCGATGCGTACCCGATGCCGAGCGTTGATACAATTTTAGACCGATTGCGCGACGCACATTTTATTAGTAAAATAGATCTGCGGCAAGCGTATTTTCAGGTATTGTTAGACGAAGCCAGTAAGAAATATACAGCATTCGCGGTAAAAAGCTCGGGACTGCGGCAGTTTCGACGTATGGCATTCGGTTTAATCAACGATCCCGCGACCTTCTCGCGATTGATTGACGCATTATTTGGACCCGAGTGTCAGCCTCACGTATTTGGATATTTAGATGACGTGATTATTGTGAGGAAAACCTTCGAAGTACACTTAAATTGGTTAGAATTCGTTTTGCGACGGATCGTGGACGCGGGGTTGGCGATTAGCGAAGAGAAATCTGAATTCTGCTGCCAGCAAGTTGCTTATCTGGGGTATTTATTAGATTCGGAGGGATTGCGACCAAACCCAGCACGAGTTGCGCCACTGTTAAATTATCTTACCCCGAGTAATGTAAAACAGCTACGACGTTTCCTTGGGATGGCTGGATGGTACTCGCGATTTATAGATAGAGAAAGTGAGATAAAAATACCGCTTAATAAATTGTTGAAAAAGGGGAAAGAATGGGTTTGGGGCGAATGCGAACAGGAGGCGTTCGATAAATTAAAGAAGCATTAGCATCCGCACCCATGTTAGCAAGGCCGGATTTTAGTCTAACGTTTTTTGTACAGGCGAATGCGAGCTCGCATGCGGTAGGAGCGGTTTTGATACAGAATTTTGAGGACGGGGAGTACCCGATAATGTACGCGAATCGCACGCTGAGCCCGGCGGAAGTGAATTATACCGTTAAGGAGAAAGAGTGCTTGGCACTACTGTTCGCTATCCGGAAATCCAGGCCATATCTTGAGGGGTATAAGTTCGTTGCGGTAACTGATCATAGCGCGTTGACGTGGTTGCGGAATAGGAAAGAGCCAACGGGGAGGCTCGCCCGCTTGATGCTGGAAATGCAGCAGTGGGATTTTGAGATCGTGCATAAGAAGGGCGCACTACACCACGTACCAGATGCACTTTCGCGGGAGTTAAAAGGAGGTGAAATAGCGACATTTTCAGTAGACGGTGACGCGTGGTACTCTAAGCGGGTGGCGGAAGTACGTGAGAGGTCGGATAAATTCCCTTTCTGGAAGGTGGAAGGAGATCGTTTGTATAAATACACGAGCGATCGCGTACTAGACCCTATTGTAGATTGCGAGGAGCGCTGGCGCCTAGTGGTTCCAGCTGCTCATAGAGAGAGAGTTTTGAGGGATGCCCATAGAGAGGCGTCATCGAGACACTTCGGAGTCACGAAGACGTATAATAGAGTAGCGCACGAGTACTATTGGCCGCGGACGTAATGGAACTACCGCGAAGCAAAAATCAATTCAAGTATCTCTTGGTTTTTCAAGATTTATTTACGCGCTGGGTAGAGTTGAAACCATTGCGTGCAGCAGATGCGAAGGCCGTCGCTAGTGCACTAGAGGAGTTGATCCTGTTCAGGTGGGAGACGCCAGACTACTTCCTAACAGATAATGGGAAGGAGTTTGTGAATAAACACCTGAACGGGATTCTTATAGAGTATGGAGTGAAACATGTCACCACCCCGCCGTATCACCCGCAAAGAGACCCAGTCGATCGCACGAACCGCACATTAAAAACTTTGATTGCGACGTTCGTAGATTCAGATCATAAGGGCTGGGATAAACATCTGCACGCTTTCCGACACGCGATAAATACAGCGACACAAGCTACAACAAAAGTGTCACCCGCGTTCCTTAATTTCGGACGAAAACCGAACCCCGTTAAAAGTTTGAGAAGGGAAATAGAACCGCGAGAGGCAGTGATTAAGATCGACCCCGGGGTATGGCAAGAGCATTTAAACAGATTAGGTGCGTTAAGGGATTTAGTCGCGAGGTACATAGATACAGAGTAGGAGCGACAGAAAACGTATTACGATAAGGGAAGGCGACACGCCGCGTTTCAAGTAGGCAACTTGGTATTGCGCAAACAGCATTCGCTGTCTAATGCGGCACAAGCATTCTCCGCAAAGCTCGACGTAAGGTATGCCGGGCCGTTTAAAGTTTTGGAGTTAAAGTCACCAGAAGTTTATATTCTGGAGACAAAGTCCATAAAGCAAACGGTGATGGCTCACGTGTCGGAGCTGAAGCGATGGGTGCCGCCGAGAGCAAGCCGAAATAACAGCAACACGACACCGATAACGTAATTTTTGTGAAGTATCTTATATGTATCGGGTTGACAGGTGGTGGAAATTTTGACTGTGATTGTGGTGTAAATAGTAAGTAAATGAAAAAAAAAGCGTAGAGTAGTAACGCGGGATGTGGTAATTTGTGTTTTCAGGTTGCAGCTTCTTGGCATAAGAGAAGAGATGGAAGGAGATAGAGAGCGGTAGGGGCCCCGGGAAGCTCCGACGGATAGACAGGCAGGCAAGCGCCGCGAGGCGAGCTATGGGTTGACTGTCGCTCTGCCGAGTGTTGAAGTCGCCTGTGTAGAAGTAGGGAGAGGCGAGAATGTCGCCTTTCCTAAGAGTGGGGGAGAACCCATCGCCAAGCGACGGGCTGCATCTCTCCCGACAATCTCTGAGGAAGAGGAGGATATACTCCTCATAGACGCGCCCGAGGAGCAGGTAGATGCCAGTACGGAGGCTCGCTGGCGGGATGAGCCCCCGTGTAGTGCGCAACTCACCGACGCGCAAGTGACGGTGAGCGGAAGCGCCGAAGTCACGGGTCAGCAGGCGGGCGGCAGTCAGCCTCGGGTTGGGGAAATGAGGAGACCGAAGCCCCTCGGCCAAGAAGGGATTCTGGAGCTGACGGACCCTGACCTGCAACCTCCAGTGATCCCGGGGATTGCGGGATCGAGGGGAATGCCCAGAGGTCGGCCCCGATGGAATGGGATGGCGAGCCCGTGTCCTTGGCTGGGCTGTTCGCTCGGATGCGAGATCCGGCGGTGAGGAGTGGCGTTCGCCGGGTGGAAAGCGGAACAAGCGTTACGCGGGCTTGAACGTCGCTCCGGCTGGGTTCCGCGAATACGAACGCCGCCGGGAACAGGAGAAGCGGGCAGGAACTGGGAAAAGGCGAAGGAGGAAGGCGAAGCGCCCGAGCTTCGAAAGGGCCAATCTAGTGTCAACACTATTCGGCAATGACTCGGATGAGGAGAGGCCGGAGAGCCTAGGGGAGAGAGCGCTCAGGAGGCATGGGGAAGGAGAAATCCCGACCCAAGCCACGCGTGCTGCGCCTCCGCCGGAGCACCCGGCGTTGCGAGCTGCGCAGCTCAAGGAGCGGCAGGGAAAGAGACGGGTTAGTAGCAAGTCTCAATCCCAGCCCACTCCTCAGAGCCGGCGCAGAGAAGAGAGGCCGGAAAATGCACAGGCAGCGGGAGTTGGCAAGGGGGGCAAGCGACGGGACGTATGATGCGCAGAGACGGCCGAGCCACCGAGGAAGATAAGGCGTGGAAAGATGGGCTCCGTATACGGGGAACCCAATTCGGCGGAGTGGTCCATATCCCAGTTGATCCGTGCGTGGACGCCCCGCCGTTCACCTGTTTCAATTGCCAACGCCCTGGCCATCGCATGGCGGAGTGCGACCGGGCGCGATACTGGCTGTTATGCTATAATTGCGGACACCGGGAGGTGACCATTCGCACGTGCCCGCGATGTGGCCCAGTGCATTTGAGACACTTGGCGGAAGAGAAGGAGAAGGCGGCACGGGAGGTGGCCATGAGAAGAGAGGGGCAGTCAGTCGGCACTGCTACCACGGGCCTGTCGATGGTGACGACAGTGGCGAGCGCGGCCCCTGCCGACGGAGCCGCGGAGTCGACAGCTTCAGCGGGCAAAAAGAAGAAGTGCCGGCGGGCGAAAAAAAGAACGGGCGGTAGCCCGAGATAGCGACGGTTTCGTCGACTGCGGCCGAAACCGCAGCCGAGCACGAGTAGGGGAGTGAGTTTCTCCCAGTTCCAGGAGAGGCTGAGAGAGCGGTCGCCTGCCACGCAGCAGCGATTGTTGCAGGTTTGGACGGGGGAGCTGGCCTGCGCATCGGAGCCTTCCGATTGAGCGGCAGCTTCCCAGCTGTTAGAGAGCTCGCCATGGCTTTTTCCGGAGCCAGAGCGCGAGAGTAGAGAGGCGACGGAATCGGACGCATAGAGGAGCCGAGAAGCAGCATCTTAGTGCTTCGCCAGTGAGCGGAAGGTTGGGAGCAGCGAGGTACAACAAAGCAAATGTAAAAGGAAAGCATGAGTCTGAGAGGAATGAGCATGAGTGAGGGGATGGCCCAGGCAGGTGAGAGGTGGTGAAGCCTTCTCATCTCGGGAGATTCGAGGCTTGGGGGGGGGGGCTGTGACGAGGAGCACGCCGAACTGCTGTGCCCTCGTCCCTACCTTGGCCATAGCCCGTGCGTATAGTGTAAACAATGTACGATACACGGGCTATGTTATTATGGTTTAAGTGGCAACAAGGCATAGGCAGGAGAGAGAGAGGGGAGAGGAGGAAAAAGATCGACAACGACGGAGAGCGTCGCGGCAGGGAGTTTTCGGGACGATAGTCAGTCTCGCTTGGCCCGCTCAAGAGCCATCAATCAGCCGCTTCACCAGCTAGTCCAGTGCACGCAAGATACAGAGAGAGAGAAGCCGCTGCATACTGCCGCTCCATACACGTCTGCCATCCTCGCTGTTGAACTGCGCATCACGCCGGCATAGCGGCTAGCCGCCTATATACGCCACCAACTACACTCGACGCCCTGGGGACGCCCCGAGCATCTTCAGAGGGTGACAAGGAGCGAGCGAGAGAGAAAGAGAGAGAGAACAACTTCCTCCCGACGGCAGCGGATCGCCGAGCAGTAAAGGCGAGTAACATCTCTTGACCGCGGGGCCATTACGCTGTGCGCGCGCGCGTGTTACGAGACACCGGTGTGCCTTGGTGAGCGCCGAGCAATCGGTTGCGTCCAGGAGCACCCGGACGGATTAAAGAACGAGCCTTGGGCTCGATTAGAGAGGCCACACATAATTGTCGGCATAGCGCCGTGTGCACACGGGTACCTCGTTGTAGCACCTTCGCTGAATAAAGTAATTTATTAGACATCAACGTATTTATTATATACCTGCGCACTCTTCCTTCGCGTAGAAGCCGCTTCTCTAAAAGTTTCGGAATAACACTAATTATAGAGAAAGGTCTATATTTCGTCACGGAATGTTTATCTCCAGACTCGAAAATAGGATGTATGTAAGATGTTTTCCAGGAAACTGGATAGTGACCGAGCTGCAGAGATTTATTAAAGAGAAACAGTAAAGGTTCAACGAGGTTTACAGCACAGTTTTTTATAAAAGACGCTGGAATGTTATCATATCCTGGGTTATAATTATCGTCTAAACTTCTTATGTAAGTTAAAAGTTTTTCGCGGTCTAACGTGAAGGTGGAGATTGTAGCCTCAGTCGAGAGAAACGGTTTATCGGGCAAGTCAATGTTTACATGTACAGACGATAAGTATGACGCAAAATAATTACAAATATCTTGCCCGTTGGTAGAATTTAGATTGTTGTAACTAAGGTTACTGTGTAGATCGGAATCAGATTTTTTACGCTTAACAAATGACCAAAATGCTTTAATGTTTTTATTAAGCTGAGATTCAGTATTAGCAATATAAGCGTTATAGCACGATTTCGATTGTTTGATACACAAAGCACGCAGTCGTTTGAATTCTATGTAATCCACCAAATTATTAGATCTTTTCCATAATTTGTGAGCAATTTTATTTTTTACAATCGAATCTTTGAGATCATGAGTAAACCAAGCCGGGAAGCGGCCCGATAACTGAAATTTAGATGGGACAAAACGTTTCACTGGTTCGCTGAGAGTATCATAAAAAAGATTGACATTTGATTCTATGTCGGAAAACGCGGAGACCTTATTCCAGTTCACATTGTCTAAGAATTCATTTATAGCGTCGTAGTTAAGTTTATTGAAATCTAATCGCGTGTATGATGAACCGAAATTGTGCAATTTAACACTTGGCGCCACGATGAACAGATGTTTGTGATGTTGGCCCGTGTTCACAAGCTGGTCTTCGTAGTCTGGAAATTCCAAGTTAGGGATCGATGAAAAAAGAAGGTCCAAAGAATAACCTTTCTGTTGGTGAACGGGGTAGAGTATACGAGAATGTTTTGCAAATATGTGAAACACTATCCTTGTGGTAGGTGAGATGTAGTCCAGATATGATGCAGTTAGCCCTTCTGAATTGCACTAGGTTGTGTCCGGCAAGTTATAGTCGCCTAATATAATAAAGTTGTAGTCAGGGTAAGAGGCAGTGACTTCATCGACAGTAGAAGCACGTAGATTGTAAACCACCGCCAGAGATTGAGGAGGTAAATACACAACACCAATAACAAGTTTGCAGGTGACAGTATTTATGCGGATAAATTTCTGTTCTACTGAGTTACAGGTGAAGGCTACGGGTGAGGATACAATCTCTTTATTCATTGCGATTAGGACAACGCCTCCACATGAGTATTGGCTCGTGAGGCTATACGATCGTGCCCATATATATTGAAGTTAGACAGACCAAGTTCGGCATCATCGAAGTCGATAGAGAGGTTGGTCTCAGTGAGAACGATAACATCCGGGGTTTGAACCATGGCATGTAAATTTAAAGGAGTAAACTAGTTTTAGTACGTAAACCATGAGCGTTCTGATAATATAAGAGAAGATTGTTGTACTGTTGGGGAGAATCCGAGTTTATTAGTTTTCTGGAGAGTTGTTTGATTTTATGGCTTTCACATCTACAATTTTGGGAATACCTTTGACGTATTTTATGGTCTTCTGTATATTCACATGTTGCAGCTGCGAAGGCGTAAGGTCGGCAAAGATAGCGATGCCTCTAGGCAGTTTACTTTTCCGAGCAAGAGCCATATGAACCTCCCGTTCATTCGGGAAAGTAATGAGTAGCGGCCGAACTATGCCAGCCGACGCAGCACCCAGTCGCCTGACAAGAATCGAGGAGCTATCGACTTCAAGTTGGCTCAGTAGCTCACGCACTACGGAAAGGTCGTTCGCATTAGAGTCGTCAAATTGATTACCTTCCGAGACACCAAGCATAATGGCCGAAACTGTGATATTTTTATTTTATTTTTATTTATTTTATTTATTTTTCTCTTTAATTTATATTGTGATAACTTTAAGTTATATTTTGATAACAATCGTTCAGACAATCGTCATTTAACGTGTGTGTTCATCACTAAATTGTGATATTAGCCTACGACTTCTGTAATATGAATAATCTGTAAATTTATATTTTATATTTGTATATATGGGTAACTTCATGTCAACTGTGACAAGCAAAATTTTTAAATTATTGAAAATGATTTTTTCTATTTCCAAATTAGTTCAAAAATACAAATATAAAATTTTAGATCAAAACATTAAGTTGTTTAAAAGTTAGAATCAATTGAAAATTTGAAAATTTTGAATTTTTTCATCTATCTGCAATTTTCATGATTTTTTAACCATAAAATTTGAAACTTTTTGTATAGTACATTATATGGGAAAGAGTTTATAAATAGGAAGAAGAATTGGTAAAAATTTTTTTTATTAATACATTTCTTTTTTGTATTAATATTTTGAAATACAATATTCAAACTGAAAAAAAGTCGAATACGACAGAATTGATTAAGTAGTTAATTAGTAAGTGCGGAAGGAATGAAGATGCATTAAGAGAGACGATGAATTGAGAGAGAGAGAGGGGGCCTCGAGAGTCGACAGTGTATACTCCTCCGGGCTATACCATCTCTCTCTCTCTTTCTCTCTCTCTCTCTCTCTCTTTCTTTAACATACTTAGAGATCACAGCAGCGAGTATAGCCACAAATTTATAATGGGGGATCTGAATGGGGACTTGTCGTTGACAACCGATGCTGATGTGAATACAATTAAAAACTTTGCTAAGGAATTGTCCTTGCATATAGTACCGCATGGTCCAAATCACCACAAAACTACAATATCGCACACCTGGATTGACGTAATTATGACAGATAAAAACGATGATGTGCTAAATTGGAGGAATGAATGCCTGCCTAGTTTTAGCAAACATGCTATAATTGATGTTACGATCAACACTTTTGCGCCAGCCCCTGTAGGAAATGTTTTTTCTTACAGAGATTTTAAGAACATCAATCCAGATACATTAAGTGAGCTGCTGGCTAGCTGTGACTGGGTAGACATGAACTCCATTGAATCCGATTTGGAGGGAGCGTTAGAAAAATTAAATAACAATTTAAACTTTGTAATTGATAAATTAGCTCCCTTAAAAATTGTAAACCCAAAGAAGAATAAATATGCTCCTTGGTTTGGTCTTGAGTTGAAGCAACTTGTCGATAAGCGTAATGCCACCCATAGACGCTTCAAGCGAACTGGGCGCACAGATGTGCTTGATGAGTTTCTTCGACTCAGCAATGAGGATGACTCGCCCTGAGGGCATGTTTCAACGACTTGGCTCCTTTTTGTGTTCTCTAATATACTCTCCAAATAATGCACGCGACCGAATTTTAATTTTAAGGGGCACCAGGTCGCGGCACGAGTTATTACGGCTGGCTCTCACGGTGACACAATTCTCCTTCTCTAGGCGTGGATTCTCGCGAGACGACCTGGGGATGGTCGCGACCCGTGGCGAGACGGCACCTAAAAATCCTATTCGCAACGAGAAGATTGCGCGTAAGCTAAATTGGACTCGCACACAAAGGGATTTGGGCAGACACAACTTCACGTCTACTACAACAAAAAAAGAAAAAGAGAACAAATTTATTAATCACACTAATCCACACTGGCTATAAATTCATACAACTATTCCGGACAATAAGTCTATCGCGCACGCTACCCGTTGGCCTCTGCCAAAATGGCCGCTAACTATAAATTGCGAAGCCATGCACGGCCCGTTACTATCGCACAAAATATCACCAAAAAACACCGCGGGAGAGATTGCACTGCACACGCATAGCTGTAGCCGTCGCACGGTTATCGCATGGCCTCGCGGGGTCACCCTGGAAATAAAAAGAAGGCACGAGGGTCGGAGGTGGAAGTAGATGCCAACCGACGACAGGGAAAGAATTCTTACCGCAGTATCTTCCTGCTCGAACGCTGCTTCCTCATCCTCCTAATTTCTCTCCACCTCTCTCTATTCTACTTCCCTACTCCAATCTCTCGCCTAAACTCTCGACTATTTCAACTCTGACAACTCTCACTAGTCTAACTACACACGAAAATTCAACGAGACTTTGCGCGACTATCTGCGGTGATGGCTTCTAAGCGAGTGAACGAGCGAGTCGCGCTCGCTTCGGTACTTCCCTCTTCTTTATCATTCCGGCACTCTCGCTATCTCTCTCGCTCTAATTATTGCCCCACATTACCTAGCCCTTTTTCCGGACGCGAAAACCTATCGCGGCGGAGAAAAAACCCGCGCGGCACGATGATTGACTCGGCGCGATATCACAAAGGCTAGGTTCGCTTTGTGGCAACCGATCTGCCACCTGTCGCGCGCGCGCCGTTCTAATCTCAAATCTGGCTCAGTGGGGGCACGCCTTAATTTCCTCGTGCGCCTCCACTCCTATATACGGCACTCTAATCCGCTCCTACTCTATCTGCCTGACACGGCTACTATCTGCATTGTCCCGGCCGCTCGCTTTCTCTCTCGCTCTCCCACTCACTCCGGCACTGTAGCACGTAGGCTACCGCTTACCTTCTCACTCACTCTCCCACTCACTTGCAGTGCGCAGGCTGCTCTCTCGCTCCACATACATTCCCTCTCGCAGCGCCGCTGTGCTGGCCCACTCACTCTATAGCACCGCCGCGCTCGCTCTCTCTCACTCTGCGCCGCGCAGATGCGCGTGACTCACTTGTCGCATGCTCGCATGTCGTGGTCTCTCCCATCTTCCATCTCCCGTGACGTACCGCCTGCTCGACTGTGCCTGTGTCGGTGTTATCGCGCGTGCGGGTGCCTGTGTCGGTATGTTAGCGTATGCATGTGGCCGCTGCCACCGCTGTCGGCTCTCACGCAAGCGCTGTCATCATCGACGTAGCATCTGTAGGCTACCTAACATGGCTGTCGCGTGGCTCGCGAAAGTACGCACGTGCGCGGCACGTCGGCCCACCTGCTGCTCCTCGTCCCGCAACACACAAACAAAAAAAAGAACACATTAGCTTCTGTGCATGTATGCGCATGAAGCTGGGCGAGGAGAGCGGCCGGCACAGTGGATGTTCTAATAGATGCTCTACTGCATCACAAACTAGATCAGTGAACATATATAGTTAATTACTATAAAAACAGTTACCACTACTTTAGATTCTTTATTTTTAGTTTTAAAAATTGCTTATACTATTGAACATTTTCTTCTAATGACACCGTTATTATTGAATCTTTACTACATTTGCTAGAGGTTTACCATTATTATTGAAACTTTACTATTATTTATTTATATCGCAACTTTACTATTTCTATTGAAACCTTACTATTATTTATATCGAAATCTTACTACGATTAAACATTTTTTTTACTACTGGGTTCTGTTAGAGCTTTACTACTCTTATTGAAACTTTACTTTTATTTATAGTGTAACCTTACTATAATTAAACATTCTATTTACTACTAGGTTTGCTCCATCAATTCCAAATATTTTCATTTTAGTTTAAATATTATTACAATTGAGCGTTTGCATTGCTAATCATTTACAATTTTCACTCAATACTTATTATGATTTTTCAATATTTACATTTGATTTTGACGATTTGCTACTCTTTTTGAAAATTCACCGATACAATATCATTTTAATTGAGATATTACTTTAAATTATCACTTTGAATGTATAAATACATTAATAAATTCATCCTCATGCATAAAGTACAAAAGGTTGACTTTGATTAGCGACTATTTTTGTTTAGTTGTTGTGTACCAGTGTAGTCTTTAAATTAAATGTGTGTGTGTGTGTTTTTTTTTTCTTTATAAAGCGAGAGGTTGAAGGCAAATCCATAATGGACTATGCCATGACACCTTTCGATGCCATAGCGTGTGGGACTCTCACCCACTAAACCTTCCGTTACCGCTAGATGTTGACGTCCAACGGCAACAGAATCTCTGTTTTCATTACTGACCCTAAGTAAGGTGAACCTAGCTCTTTTCGCAGTGTATCATCCCCGCGATAACACCACTAAGTACGGCCTCGCGGGATTCCCACGTTTTTCCTTAATGGTGAACGCATCATTGTTTTTTTCCTTTTTTACCCACCTCTCTTCTGTCACCTACTTTCGACTCGGATTTCTCCTCAAATCCTAGCCTCCCAGATGTGGGTTCTGACCTCGTGCAACAACGAATGACGTCCTCAAAAAGCATCCGGAGGAGGGTAGCGAGCCCCCCCCCCAGACCACAACGGGGCCCTATCCGGGCGCCACCCGGCACGGCTATAGCCATCGGGTGTCATAACCCAGTTTATCTCACATCCTCCCCCCTCGGCAGCGACGATATGTCGCACTGTGGCAACCTGCGAGCGTCCGCTCGGCCATGCTTCGAAGATCCAACCTCGTTACAAGTGGTGCACTTGAACAGGTCTTCGTTAGGCTTTTGGTCCGCGGGAGATATTTTATTTTTTCCTACCATCTACAGGCAGCACTACTTACGTAGCACTGTATGCCTGCAACGAGCTTTCCTCTATCCGCCACCGGAGAGGACGTCCCATATGGGGGTACAGCCTCCCCTCTCGTTGTGTGTGTGTATTGTAATGGTGTAAAATACACGGCGGGTATAGTACGTCGCCAGAGGGTCAGGGAGTCGCTCTTGGCAGTGGCCGAGGGCTCGAACACCTAGATGTCTCGAAGCGCCACCTGGTTGGCTTCGACAGCTAGTATGGCGGAGGCCGTATCCCTGTGGGCTTACCTCTACTCCTCCTGGCTAAACGGCAACATGCACCGGCCTTACCTTTATACAGCGTCACTCGGATTTGCACCAACTGACTTTCACGCTACCTTATCCGTTTGGAGGTTAATCCTCGGCTGCTCAGCTGTAATACAGAGAGGACGGTATTCGTGGAAAATAGATGGCCAGACGGGAAGGGTTATGAGACGCGACTTCACAAAGGGGAAAATGAAGGAAAACGAAAAACGTTAAAATCATGCGCGAGATAACGCGCGTTTCTTCCGGGTTCGCCCCGAAGCGACCCGGCGGCAATCTAATTCCAGTATAAGAAATCGTATAAGTTCAACAGATTCGCGGAGGCCGAGACTTACGCACGCGGCCGGCTGGCTATCCAGCCGGTGTGACTCGCGGTCTACAATCGATAGTTCGCGATGGCCGCACGCTCGCATCTAGAACGACCCGCACGCATACATCAGACTCACTCACTCTTTCTCGCTCTCTGTCCAGCCGGCTTCGCTGATGACTTTGCTGCCTGTAGTCTAGCGTATCCCCTTCCTTCCGTGTCGGACGGTTGCTCGATTTCACAGCGGTCGCCCCGCGATCGTTCTCGCTTCTTTCTCCCTGTTCCTTTATCTAGCTTTTTAAGTTCGAACTTTCTCTCTTTTCTCACGTGCGCGCAGCTATTGCTTGTTCAGCAGACCAGACTAAGATGGCCGGCGCGCCGTTCGCGGCATTCTTTTCGCCGCGCCTCACTCCGCCGCCACCAGGCTCTCTGCTAGACGGCTTCGGTTCACGCGCGCGAGTTATGTTGCAAGCCCCGGTGGATAACCAAAAGGAGGTAGCACTCACACACAGTAACACTCGCCAAAGTAAGTGATCGAACTAAGGGTGTCGATTAGAATAATGATTCATTGAAACGTCGTTACAGGTTGGATGCCCTACAGAGACTGGCGATCGTCCATGCGAAGTATAGTAAGGAAGTATACGTATAAAGTGTATATGAAAAAGTATATATTGGCATCTTCATTGTCTTCTGGCTTCCTTTTGTCTTATATAGATTCTATATGGAGCGATAAGAAGGCTGGATGGCCGATGCGTCCGAGTACCTACGTGGTGACTCTCATAACTCCTCCACGGCCAAGTTCAATGACGTCCTCGTCTTTGCTGTCATTAGCTTCAGGATTTTTGGTGAGTTGACGCCGTTATTTCTTGATTTTTATTTTGTATACTAACCAGGAGAGTGCACTGCCTTCCGGTCCTCGATTTGGCTCAAACTTTGGGATAAGTTTTTGGATGTAGAAATATAATGAAAGCTGCAATATTAGATCCTA
>JAYJLV010063579.1:0-16970 GCA_036873485.1 Torymus texanus
ATAATTAATCAAAATAAAAATAAATCGATCGGCAACTATATATATTACTGAATTCTTAATTAAGAGAAAACGAAGGTACTGCAAACAACGATGACGATCCTGCTCTTAGTATTAATAGTTCGAAAACAAGCTGCATTAGTATTAATATTAATCAAACAAAGTACACTATACAAAGTGCTCCTTGTAGTGAAAATTATTCTTCTGAAACAAGTAAAAATGGAGCATGTGCCAGTGATTCATACATACAAGTAAATTGTTTTTTGTATTATCATAATCTATAGGTTATAAAATATTCTGTTTTTTTCGATAGATTGCAGATAAAGTTAATAATTTACCCTTCAAAAGGGTGTTACAATGTACAGGCGCAGTAATGGTAATCTGTATTGCGCCAGTACGGAATGGATTTACTGGGCCCTTCTTATCATTCCAGTATTGTATGAGCGATGGGCCAAGATTGGGAGTCGGTACTGTCACTCTGGCAATCTATACTGATCCAGTATTGGCCCGTGAGTGCATTTCCCCTTGGGTAAATACATGAAAATTTCTGATGTAGAAAATTTTCATCCCTCTAATTATTGAACTAGTGAATTTTACTGAAAATCGTTTATAAGTATTCTGACTTAACTGGAATTCCAGTAAAACAATTTTGCGAGGTACTTAGAGTGGAATTTTAGTGGGATTTCAGTGACTCGTATTTAGAAACTTTGATGGTATTCTTCAATTTCCTTTGACAGGACGATTAATCATTATAATATAGCCCATAAAATAGTTAAACAAGATGCAATATATTTATAAATCTGAATTTTCATTTTGTATTGCTATAAAATTTTTCAAAGGACAGCAACATATTGAATATACAAATATGTATACACTGTTAGAAAACTTCCATGTATATAGATATAAACAAAATGTAAACATAGTATATCTATATATATATATGGAAGTTTTCTTACAGTGTACAGTTGTACAGCTACAACGTCATTACAGTATCATGTTATTCTTCCGAATTCTTTTTCATTTAAATAAACGAGAAGAAAAATATACTATTACAGATAAAAATATATTTTTTCAGATACGTAAACTAGCAACTAAATAACACTGCAACCAATAAAAATCTAAAGAATCGTAAAAAATCTCTTAAAACCGTTCATTTATACACCGCCCAACCATATAATTCACCTCTAAACGCAGCTTTCGACGACGACGACGTCGACGTCGACCTGCCATGCCCCCTCCTCCACCCCTTCGCTCCCCCCCCCGATCAACTCGTGCATAACTCGCGCTTCAACGGCCGCGGACCATGTACGTCTCTCCCTCTCTCTATCCTGGCGCAACGATAACCTTAACGTATACTACGTACACACACACACACACACACATAGGGGTGCAACGAGCTGGAAGATCCATATCTCACCCTAGCAGCAGCTATAGGGTAGGAGAAGGGGGCAGTAGTTGTCTTCCCTCGACTCGTACATACGTAAACGTGTGCGTCGTTTCCTCTCTCTCTCTCTTTCTCTCTCTTTCTCTCTTCTCCTTTACTATGGATATCGCGCGCAAGAGTTGCACGCGCTCGCGCGCGCGCCGAGGGAAATGCATATACGACGCTGACCCGAAAGAGATCGCTTTTCATGGGGATTTTCTCGCGCGAAATTGGTTTTCGCCGCTGCTGCTGCCTACGCTACTATGTAGCTATGCATTGGCTTATGTTTAAGGCAGCGCGTTATCTTAATTGGCGCAAGCGAGCACGCCAGTAGGGAGTTTTTGGGTGAGCTGGGAATAGCATCGTGGTGTAAATATTGTTTTTGGTAATGCCTCGATGTAGTTTCTTTAGCGGTATGTGTTGTTGCGTCCTTTTTTTTTTTTTGTTCGCCGGAGTTTTTATCGGTGCACAAATTTAGGACAGTAATGTCGTCAGCAAAATGGTAGGTCAAATTGTCAATGCAATTCGTATGTAAATTCATCATTATTGGAAGCGTAATGCGTTGTATCTGGCAATATTGGATTCTAAAATATTTAAAAATGGCTTAAAATGAAATAACGATTTATCTATACAATGTATATTTTTAGGCTATAAAGATGAATTAATTGTTGTATTATTCACCTTTTGTTTATTGAATATTCAATGTAAAAATAAAAATGGCACTTTATTTTTATTAAATTTCGAACAAAAGACCAACCACTACATCTTGAATACAAAAAGTCAAAATCAATTCAACCTTCCTGAAGCAGTAAATTTCGAATGCAGTCTTTCTCTCGCGGTTAGCTTTTAATTCGTTTAAATCAAGCGTCCTTACCTTAAAGAAAACAGTATTCCTCATGCAAAAATATTCTCTCTCTCTCTCCGCGTTTCACCCAGGGACAGAACAGACGGCAAACAAACATTCGCTCCGGTGTAAATTTTATTTTTCACCGTCGTACGAAATCTAGCGGCATTTACATAACCTCCCTAAGACTTGCGCGTCCTGGAAAAAGTCTCTCCGAAACTATTCTGCGCGATTGACTGTATGGGCGTGCAATTCATGGTGGCTGAGACAGCTCCGACCTATTGATTGATCTAATAAGTGAATCTTTCATTCAGTCAGTAAAATTTCTTACGAATATTTTTTTCTACAGTTATTAGCGTATGTACACACACGTTGGTTTTTCAATATTACTTACATCAACACTCGCATGCTCACCTATACTTTCAAATATAGCGACGTATATATACGTATAAAGATAGACGTATACGTAAATAAGATAGCGCCTGCAATTTCTTTACAATACTCTGGATATAATTCAGCAGAACGTTTTCCCGCTCTATTCACTACTATTTACGTTTATATAGAAAACCGACACTACGACTATACGTATACGTCGTATATTCAAGTTGGCGACACGAGAATCGCGTCCCTGTCGTCGTCGTCGTCGAGATGGACGTTGATGATAGAAACCGTATTATCGTTAGCCGCGTATACGCGCGAAATTACTGTTCCTCTCTCTCTCTCTCTCACTCCGCCCTCTATAAACATACCGTAAACTCCGTGCGCGAATTCGCCAGAATTTCACGGGTATACACGTGCGTCCCCTCGCATCGCAAACCGTCGCGAGTCCAATTTCTCTACACAGACGTCACAACGCGATGAGCCCTTGTGGGTGCAAGAGATATATATATATATATAAACGAGAATGACTGTTTCCCCCGAATTAAATCGGCAAATTGAATAAACGAAGACGAATGGAGCGCAGAGTTTCGATTGATAACTTATGTATGTATACAGTATATAGAGAGAGGGAGAGAGAGAGAGAGAGAGAGAGAGAGAGAGAGAGAGAGAGAGTTGGAGCGGATTTTTTCCGACGTGAGGGAAATCATGGAAATTCCGTTGGCGAAGTTTGCATGGTTATTTGGGGGCTAAGCTGGCAAATACGGGATGTGGATTATGGATATGTGACGGGAGTAATGGAATAACGGCGTTTTCTAGATTAGTTTGTATATGTATATGTGAAATACTGGACAAAAAAGTGATGGATGCGGTTAAAGAAAAATACGGAAATAATTTTCTTTTTTTGTCGCTATACTGAAGTTTATAAAAATATTATGTTATTTATATAATATAACGAATGAGCGAATAATCAGAACAAAGACTAATTACAATGTGTCATCTGCACAGTTATATATGTATATACCAACAAATGTGTGTAATATAACGGCATTCATCAATTATAAAATCGCAAAAATTGTTAATTATAATGGTCCTGCGCTAATTATCTTTAATGCAACAAATACTTTTAATGATGTAACATTTTCACCGCATTGCACAATTTTAATGAACAATAAGCAATTAAAGACATCACATTCTCTATTCCCTAAAATTTATAAAGCTTGAGCTCATTGTAGATATATACGTATAAGCTCATGCCTATATGCGTATACATATAAACACTCGACAAGTCGTACATACGCAGCCTCGTAAATATCTAAAGCAGCCATTATCGTAGCCGCCTCGTTGCCGTTGTTTGATTGTATACTTTATTTTGCGAAGAATTCACCTACTAATGAACAATGGCCTTTATATTCTTTGTCTTTCTAATTCTCCGCGTCGCAATAAAAATGTCCCAGCAAAAGTATCCCGCCGCCAAATAAAGCAACACGGGGAGAATGCAAATTGTCCAATAAGACATTATGCGTGCTTAAATGCGCGCACATGGTGGTAGCGGTGACGATGTCCCTCTCTCTCTCTCTCTCTCTCTAAACGGTAAATCGCGCGTAAATGGTAGGCATGCTGTTATATACGTAGCAGTAGAGTGAGAGAGAGAGAGAGAAAGAGAATTTCTGTAGTGGTGTCCCACATTTTCTCGACCCGCAATGCCGGGTATAGAGCCCTTGAGCTTTCTTGCCGAATTTTTCCTTTGACTCGGGTACCCGATGTCGAGAGAATGAATATTTATTATTTATTGTTTAAATTTCGGTTCGGTTTAAATGGAAATTTCAATCAATTTAGTTGGAGTTCTATGTAAATTGAACGTTTTCCTACCTTTGAACTGTAAATGTAAGTTGTTTTCCTTGAAAAAATCTTTTCTATGAACTATTTACCAATTAGAAGTACGTGAATTAGTTTTAAAAATTACTAAGTTATAGGAATAAAGGTTCTTCCAAATTACATTACTTCCTAAAATAAACAAATTAAAAGTTATACTAAACATTATTAAATTTTCTACACGCTATCAGTTAATTATTCATCTGAAAGAGTAAAAATTTTGCGTCTTTTAAATCAATGATTTAACTTAATCTAACCTGAATCTCCTCTTTCTAACAATCAATAAAACCATGAAACAGCTCCAATATAGATTTCCTTTAACCCTATATCCTTTCACACGACCAAAAGCCCTTCCCCAGCACTCGTCCCTTTACCTCATCTTCGTTGCACTCAAGTCTACATTAGCACGTGCAACGCGTCCGAATCGAATTAACAATCCTGCCAAAGAGACCCTTAGTAGCCGCCTCCCAGATGATCAAAGATCCCTACAGCAGTCCTAACCGCAGGTGCACTTCGCGGGTGTCTCACAGAGCTTCGTATAGTGCATGGGGCGCGATTGAAGAGCGTGAAGTGGCCGGAAAAATTGCCGAGCTGCTAGCTGCTGTTGGAGTGATAAAATAGGGGGCGGGTCTTGATTTTCAACGCGTCAGGTGACTTTGAAGCGGCATATGTTCGATATAGCTATGTGTATAAATGTGTTTTCACACGTTGCATCATCGTCGTGGGACCTGCGGTGTTGTCAGGTTCGGCATTTATGATGTCTGTATATATATGTATGTGGCATTGTGTGAGACATTGTTATTTTGATGATGGGTAGATTTTGATAAATTAGTTTTTTGGTACGTAATATTGAGCGGGTTTAAAAGGATTCTATTTTACAGTGCTTTGTGTTAATTTCAATAGATTTTAATGTAATAATGTTTGTGTTTTTTTTTTAATGGGATTCATTTAATTGCTACATTTTTTTAAATAATTATTAAAAATAGTTACAAAAACATATATGATACTGAAATGAACATTTTTATTGTATATAACAGGAAACAAAGGAAAAACTTTTCTATCGATATGAATCAGTATATTGGAAGCCAAACTATTATAACAGCATTTCAGTAATAAAAAGGGTACCTTTGATATTTTACGCATCAGGTGGTTCAGATATGATTCATATATACTGTGAAATCCATCATGTGAATAACTATTACAAAAAAATTGAGGCATCATGTTATGCTTTAAGATTTTCAGTTGTACCTGCATTTTCTCACACGAGTACAGACATATATAACCCTTCGATGACTAGTACGTTTTGTGATACCTCTATTTCTCGTTCTCCATTAAAATATTCTCTGTCATAGGTTCATTAATAACCTATTTTTGTTACTATAGCATTGACTTTTACAGAATTAATAAAACGAACAATCAAAAATATATCGGTTCCCTATTATTCATGCTGTATATATACGTTAGGTATTATTTAAATCTTAATAGATCTTTTTTCCAATTATTAGTCGGTCAGCTGGTCCTAATCGATTCTGTTCCTGTTGCGAACATAAATTAGAGTCTTTTATGTTCTTTTGAAAGACCACTATTTGACATTGTTCTCTTTTAGAATAAATCCTATGAGATTCAGCGATTATAATTGTCAAATACATATCAGTTTGAATATGTATAATAAATTTTTTCATTTTTATACTTTTGTATTATAATAATTTAAATATTTAACACAACGATGCAGAAATTAAAAAATATAACTTTTATCTCTGAACTTACTTGCAAGATACATAGTGTTACTTGTAACGGCACACATACTTCTTCGTAGAAGACATTCACTTAATTTAGAATTCCTTAATTGGTTTTATTTCCAATTAGTATAATGTAGAGGGCTTTAAATGTAGGCTAAAAGACGAATGTCTTTCTCTTGTACTTAAAAGCAGCCCATTTCGGTTTCAATAAAAATAAAAAATCAATTATTAGAACGACCGGAATACAGTTAGATTTCGTCCCTAACACTTTCCCAACGTGGCCGGCTGCACCTCGTCGCCCGTAAAAAAAAAAAAGGAAAACCATAATCAACGACGACTAACCCAATGTCTCAATTCCCCGGTCGTCCCATTAGCGTTTCTTTCACGTTTTTTCCTAAAAGCCCTCCTCATTCTTGCGCCTCGTAAAACCGCGGCTCCAAAAATCTCTTATACCTGAAAAGTCGCTTCGCGCGACGCGTCGAGACCCGATTTATCGCGCTGAGATCCCCGTTAATTATGCTTCTGCGACACACACGCGCGCGTTCAAGAGATAAAATGTCCAAGTGGATGAAAAGCCGACGAGCAAAGGTGTCAAGTTACAGTCCGAAATCTTTCACGTAGTTTTGAGAGGATGAATATTCGGCGAGGTCTATGATTTCGGAGGAAAGGAAACCGCAGCGTTTTCTTCAGAATATGTAAGCGACAAATGACATTTTTTCTATGTCTAATGAACAATGTATGATTTTATGCGAGAATTAGTGTCTTTTAATTAATGTATGGTTTCTGATTTGGCATGACTTTTGGAGCGAATAATTTATAATAACTTGAATTACATTTTTTAATTAATTACAACTTCAACTGTCAATATTAGTTTTTGGTGATGATATTCTTAATATAATGAGAGATTAAAAAATGTAAAAACATACACACTTGTTTGAAATTGCCGTAAAAATTATTTTCCGAGTTAAATTTATATATAATTAATTAAAGTATACTTCAACATAATTCAACCATTCGCTTTCCATTAATAAACATAATAAAAGAATGCAATTTGTAAAAGTAAATCATGCGTGTTTACATGATATCAATGTTATTAACCTAACTTGTTTTTCCTGCGAAACTCAAGCTTCTTTCTTTTTAATTACGCGCTTATATTATAAAACGAGTTACAATGCGGATAATTAATCGATATTTATAAACAGATATCTTGAACAAGATAATTAAATTATCTAAAGAGAATTAATCTTGCGTCGAGAGATATATCACACCTTAAGCACCTTGATTTGTGGGAAACTACCACTTATCGGACTCACAGCTTCATCAAGTCTACCTTTGTTCTTTCTCCTTCGTTTCGCTTTTACTCCCAATCTTCTCGCTTCGACATTCGTCGCTTTCCCTCTGCTACATCGAATCGTTTTTTCTCACTGTAAATCCTCGGAAGAAACCGACAGCGATATACCTTCACTGGGGTGTAAGGAAAGATTCGAAAATCGTTTTTGAGAGGGTGTACTTTTTCTTAGGCTTTTTGAGCGAGACTAAGATTTGGGTGAGGGACGATAGATCTAACGCCTTTACGGGTGTTTTATCAATTTTTCTTCCGGATTGTGTAGGAGATGAATCAGTTAAGAAGGAAAATGGATCTTAGTAGGGTAGACGTTGCCTGGCTTATTGCGGGTCTTTTATTTTTTACAGGTCATATAATCATTTTCGAGAAATGGGGATTGGATCCGATATTTATAGCCTGTCTTTTATGTGTATCACTTTCGAGATATTCAGGAGCATCATAGCGCCGAGAATACAATGATTAAACGTTAAAGCGCGTCCTAATCGGATTATTATATTGCTAGTCGCCGACTTTTAGATAATAAGTATTTATAAAATTTCGATTGCAACTATTTCTGTTACAATAGGATTTACAAAATAATAGCGGGATAACCAGTTATTTGCCCTATTTCAAACGTAAAATTATTTGTTCACACCTTTACAGAACAGTTATTTTTTTACGTAACCATTAATTCTTATACTATTAACCCTAATATCAGTTCAATTGACGATATAATATTATTACAAACATATAGATTTCTTTTTAGAGCTATTTATAAACATCAATTATCGTATTTTATAAATTATAAACAAATTTCACGTGCAAATAAATAAAAAAAAGTGAAATAATAAATGTTAACCAAAAAATATAGAAAGTTGAATTCTGTTGTTCAATAATGATTCCGTTATATATTAATTCATGTTTATAAAATATCACTTGCATATTATACACGAAATTTTAATAACAGTTTCTATTCACTTTCGAACGAGAATTTAATCCATTCGCTCTACAACTCTATCCATTTCACTCTTCACAAAAAAATGTAATAACCCAGACTCACTTACGCGCTCGCACATATGCGCGTGTATACGGGTCTATACCAGATCAAAAGGAGACTAAGAGCCGCGTATTGAAAGCAAACGTTAATAACTGGGCTAATCGTTACCGGTGATCATGACAGCGCCCATATACACAACCCAATATATCTTGTATGTGTATATGTGTGTGTGTGTGTATGCGCGCGAGTACGCGTATACGCACAAAGTGAAAGGAAAACATCGAATGGGCATCACGGAAGGATCGCCGACAAAAATGAAAGGGATGAGGGTATATATATGTACGGGTATACATACACATATATACACGCTCATCGAGCTTCGTACACGCAATACCGAGGAGACGAATAAAAAGCAAGAGAGATAGAAAGAGAAAGAGAGAAAGAGAGAGAAGGAGTTGAAGAAGAAAAGGCAGAGTACGGCAGTTTCGCCATAAGGTCCTACTCCCCTGCTGAGAAGCGGCCTCGCGTCTCAAAGGGCCGCGCATACGCGTGCGTTCTTTCTCGTATTCTTCTATATCTCCCTCACGCGTCTTCTTCTTCTTCTTCCTCGTCTCTCTCCCTCACCCAGCTGTCCTGTCCTCTGGCCTTCCTCTCCTTCTTCTCTATTACACGCGCGGCGCTTCTTTGCCATAAATCTCGTGGCTAGACAAAAGCCCGCGGTGGAGCGAATGCTAGTGCGAGAGAGAGAGAGAGAGAGAGAGAGAGAGAGAACGAGAGAGGGAGCGTCAATTAAGCCAGCTGGTGCCCCGCGCCTCCATTTTTCTCTTGGATTCGCTTGCTCTTCTCTTTTTTTCCCTCACTCTCTCTCTCTCTCCTTCACTGCCTCTCTGAGCGCTCGCGCTTTATTCTTTATTACGGCTCTTTGGATCCTCCGTTTTGTACGCCTCAAATATTTCGCACGCGGAGATCGAGAAGTGGCCCATTTCGCGCCTCTCGCCCGCGGGCGCCAATATATATATACGCAGCGCCTTCGCACGCGCGATCCTTGTTTTAGCTCGTGTGTGTGTGTGTGTGTATATATATATATATATGTATATACGTATATTACATGCTGTGCGCACATTCGAGGTGTATACGAAAACACAAGCCTGACAGCGAAAATATTTCGGTGTGGCATCTTTTAATTTCGCTTTACACTCGTGTACCGCGAAATCGTAACGTTCGTTACAAGTGAGCGATTTATTTGGCTGCAATGACCGTTTGAGGTAAATTAAATTGTAGCGGTGATTATTTTACCATTAAAGTATTTCTTGTGAATTCTTTGTAAGGATTTTTATTATCCGAATCGAGTTACGAATTATATGTATCAACGTTTTTTTTATAAGTCGTTTGTAAATTTTTTATAGGTAGCTGTAATTTTAGGATATTGTAAAAAATACGTATTCTTCGATGAAAAATTCGTAAAAAATAAAAGTGAAACAACAACTTGCACATATGTTGGCTGGTAATAAGTGTAATAGCGGTTTCGTTCAATATTTACAAAGATGTTTACAATTTAAACCTTCATTAGAAATTTCAAACATTTAATAACAAAAATATGACTTTTCTATATCGCAATATTAATGTATTTTTTTTCCTGAGAACTATGCAATTAAATTCATGGCTTGCATTCAAGTTTCTTTCTGCGTGATACATTTCATTACCTCGTATAGTGAAAGTTGCTTTGACGCAACAAAACCTATTCTACTCACATACTCTGGAAGAATCAATTGAAGCAGTTATAGCACAATGGCTTGTCTTATACTGTCAATCATGTAATAATACATCCTCGGATTCATTCGAAACCCTCTAGGCTTACGAAACTAGATGGTGTACGTAGCGTTTCACTAAAATTGTTGTGATACTCTCTGAGGATCTTTTCACTCCGAACAATACGCGCATGTAATTTAGAATTGCTTCTGAGATCAAAGATATCCCGCTAATAACAAGTGCTAAGAAGTCAGAAACATTGTTGTAATTTTTTTTTATAACATATCAACATATCAGTATATTAATATATAGAAATTGCAGGTATAACCCTAGAATACATTTCTCGCCTAACAATACCACTACACCTTTAACTTTGATATACAAACTGTTGATTCACGCTCATATATATAATTTTTAAAATCGCCCTTGTATTGATTCCATTAAACTTTCTCTAATTACAAAGAACAACAGCATTTACAATTAGTAGAGGAAATAAAAACGTTCGCGCTTAAAGTATACCAATTTAATCCACCCTCGCGAAACTTATCCCTCACGACATAGACCTCGACGTTATATATACCCCGTACGGAAAATTCCTCCTCGATACGGCGCGACGCTCAAAATAAACAGAGACCTGTATAAAGGGCGCGCGTGAGAGAAGAAAGGAAGACTATATAAGATGCTAACCGCTATATTCTCTCCCATCGTACCATCCCCTTGGGCGATATAGTCGAATCAAAGGCGTGCGCTTGCGCGGAGGCGTCTGGCGGGAAATCCGGTGGCTCATTATGCTAGCTGCGAGGTTTTGTATCTCGTTTCGCGCCGCTGATTTCGCGCCTGCTAGAGCTCGTTTTGGATTATGGAAATCGGAGAATCGCAATCAAAAGTTCTTCGACGGGCCGATCCCCCTCCCCACTTTCGTATATTCGTTTGTTGTGTTGGCGTGCCCCTTGCGCGCGATTGTCGGCGTCTGATTGTTTTGAGTGAGAAAATTAAAGAAGTGTCTCGGGGTTGGATGGACGGGGTATACAGGCCGAAGAATAATCAGACGATGAATGGGAAAAGTCTTATTACTCGAGGTTTTCTTCGTTTGTTTTTCTACTTTTTTTTTTGTTTTCTTTTCAAGAAAAATTTCGCGTGAATTGCTATGGTAATAGTGAAACGCGCTGCGTTGAAATATTTTCTTGAAGTCATTTCAATCTTAAAAAGATAAAGTTGGAAATAAGTTTGGTCGAAATACGTTTTTATTCTTGTTAGAGATAATTTAATTCTTTCAGTGTGAATATTTTAAACCGATTTATATAATTATTAATATTTTCTTGCTATATATAACGTTTTAGTTTTAATTTATAAAATCACTTATACAGTTATACTAATCATGTAATAATAGTTGTGTATGTATAGTATGTGCATCTTTTGTAAATTTACTGCTTTATTTAATGTATACATTAAAAGATATTTTATACAAACCAGGCAGCTTTTAAATAATATTTTATCTTGATACCACCCAAAGTTACTTTCTGATGACGTTTAAACTCTTAGATATACAAGCGTCTCGTACTTCGTTGAGCATACAGAACCGGATGCGCACCATAAAAGTGTTGACTTGCGCATAAAAATGTTCTTTTCACGATTTTATACGATGGCGCAATCTATAAGGTGTTGGGATTTCTCCGGCACGCGTTAAACGGCTGCGAGAAACATGACCAATTTGGATGCCGGGCAGCGCAAAATGAAGATATTTCCTTATCTGTTTTATACGTGGCCACTTTCGTACGGGTGCATATTGCAAGTTCACATGGTACATAAAGAATGTGCTTTTCGCAGATATGAAACTGTGTTAAGTGTTACCGAATTTATTCAGCTGTAAGTATAGATGAAAGTTATGATCGAAATCGAAGCGATTTACGTATATTACAGCAATATTTTCGAGAATATCTTAGTATGTTAATTAAAGTTTTTAAATAAAATATTTAATTTAACGAACGCCCATAACGTATTTTCTGTAATTTTTATCAAATTATCAATTTTCATCATTATAATATAAAAATGTTGTTGACAATTAATTGTCAAATCTTATTTTAAATTAGAAATTACGATAGTATCGAAATGAAGATTAGAGCAGCTATTTCAGTGTGTCGGATCGATGAACGCTTTATTCTAAACATTCGTTAAATTACACTAAGTTGCACGTTAAGAAGTCATCCAAATCACATCCTCGAGCAGAACACGCTGTATAGCTATATAAGAATCGCAACATATATACAGATATTTATTAAAAGATTCAATATAGAGCTACTGCTATGGACCACCTACCACAATAAAAAAATAAATATGTATATTTCGTTATATAATATCAAATTTCGTATCGTCGTGTGAACTGAAGTTTTAAACACTAAATGAATAGTATATTGTAAGTCATAAATACTTTCAACGTACGATTCTTACCTCTTATTTAATCAGTGAAATTTGATATATGTTGCTTTCACTACCACTAAAACATTGATTTATTGACAAAAATGTCATCTTATTATTTGTGAATACATTAGATTTGAATAACTACATCGCATAATTTTTTCTTCTTCTTATGAACTTGTCGAAATTTGAGATAATTTCGGAATATCAACAGTATTATACGAATGACTAATTAATACATTCCACGAAAGGTCGTCCGCTTTTAGCTGAGATCTTAATCGCACCACGAACCATCCAAATTTCGTATACGACTTCGAAATACACACACTCCAGGTGAACAAATGACCAATTAAGACTGGCGTATATACACTCTTTCACCTCCAGAAACAAAAAAAACAAAAATAAATAACGGAGACTAAGAAGAAAAGAACTCGACGAAAAATCACGAAACGATCGTATATACGAAAAAGAGCGAAAGAGAGAGGGGAAGAAGAAAAAGAGAGAGAGAGAGAGAGATGGGCTATCTACCTCAATTATCCACTCTCGCGCCAATCGAAATGTGTAACAAAACACGTGTCGGCAGATAATTCGAGAATGCGGTTATACGCCAGGGCCACGTGTATATGTGTATACGCGTGTGCGTGTGGGAATGGTGCGACGCCGAATTTATGCCGCGGTCCACTCTTAAAAGCATCGCTCGCGGCGCTCGTTTCGTTTCATATATAGGGGAAAAGAGAGGAAAAAAAGATCAACGGAGACTCTATCTTACTCTTCCCTTTTCCTCCCTCTCTCTCTCTCTCTTTCGGCCTTCTTCTCTCAGCCGCAGCGCGCGATAAAACGCATTAGCGTCGTTTTATTTATTGAGCCGGCCTGAGAAGACCAAAGAGGACGGAGGTAAAGAGAGTAAGAGTGAGAGAGAAAGAAGGGTTAAATAGGTAGATAGGAGGAAGTGAGAGGGTATAGAGATTACGGTTTTTCGGACGCGTGCACTCAAATTGTGCGTGAAATTTGGATCGGCGATGTCAACCGTGAGAGGAAAAGAAAGAGAAAGAGTAAGATTAAGTGGAATTTTACGAGGGGAAGCTGCCCCGTAATAATCTTGGTATTGTCGCGAAATTGATGATGGGATAAGGTGTACTTTGCGCGAACTCTGTCGACCGGGAAATATTGTTTACGATAGTGTCGGTAGCAAATGGTGAAAAAGAAAGTTTACGGTCAGTAATGGGAAGAAATACTTTAGCTGTTCTTTAACACATATTGTGCAATTTTTAATTATCATGATATTTACGAATATTAAAACTTATTCAATTAACTACATAATGTTGAATTATAATTAAAAACAATACTATTAAAAAGTCGTTATATTATAATTTTTATTTTCAAATTCTAACATTAATTTTTTCTCATCTAAACGAACAGTTTACCCAAACAATGGCTATCATAACACATCACAAAGCTCAATCCAAATCTCGCGGTGAATAAGGAATTCCGCTCAAGTAACCGAGCGCACCGCACTCGAGTGTACGCTCATCCTTCATCAAAACGTACGCTTTTCTCTCTCTCATCTCTAGAGCCCGTCTATATACATATGCACACATGTGTGGTGCACCACCGGGGCGCAAACAAACTTCTTTGCGCGCGTAAAAAACACCACCGGGCCTCTCATTCCCCTTTTTCGTGGTACACGCCCCGAGTAAAAGGATTCAAAAGCCGGCTTTTCTTCCCTCCCCCTTCTCCTCTTCCTCTACTGTAGATAAAGCGTCGACCGAGAAAGAGAGACGCGCGCAAGTTCAGGCTCTTTTCACGTTCTACGCGCAGCTTTGTTCCGCGGTAGAGTATAGGAAGGAAGCGCGCGCGCGTGCCCCGGGAACGATAGCGTCTAATTAGCGGACAATTGGAGAGAAAGAGAGTGAGAAAGAGATTTGACGCTTCCTGCTCTGGCTGCATTTCAAGTACGCGATCGTCGCCTTTTATTGGCCGGTAAATTTTCCTCGTTCTCGCCTGTAAGAGAGGAAAGAGAGAGAGAGAGAGAAGGGGGTAGGCTGATGCGCATATTAATGGCGATCCTTGCACGCGCACCGGCGCTTACCTCGACGTTTATTGGGGATTCTGAGATACGGCTCGTATAACATTTCGATGGAAATGGATTCTTCTTCTTCTTCTTCTTCTTTTTTTCATGGGTTTGGCGCGTTTTACATCGGTGCTCTTGTGCGTATGTCGCCAGTGTATGTTTATGTTAGGAAGGTGGCGAGATATGGGACTATAGCCCTTAAAATAGCGAAATCACTTTCTGTACTCTTGCAATGGTGCTTGATAATGAAGAAATTATTTTCCGAATGTAAAATAAATTCATTATTGCACATATTAGAGAAAGGGTTCTTGATGATTAGATATAAAAATATTTAATATAACCGGTTCATTATTCTCGTTTCTTATCTTATGATTCAACGTAATAATATGTATAAAATAGTGCTTCAATAACAAATATTTTCTATTAAGAATTCAAAACCAAAAGTTGATTTTCCTCGTATGAATATTAATAATTATATTAGTGGAGTGTTTTTGCTAACCGGAAATTCTAATAATATATATTAAATAAATTTTCGCAATTTCAACAGTATACTTGTTTATAGCATAAAATTCGCAATGGGTAAATGCATATCAATGAGGGGAAAGGCTATTCATCGTGAATTTCGATGTGGCGGTGCTTAGGACGTTTATTGAGACTTGAGAAATGGCTCGTATAATATTTCAAAGGAAATTTTTCGCTTATACGGCTCTGTTATTCAATAAATTATGGTATGAGCGTAAATGTTTATAGTGCGAGCGATAATTCCTAACGTATAAAATGCAATTCACCCGGAGAACAAATATTTTTTAAAGAGGATAATTTAAATAAATTTACATGCATAGTGTTAACATTTTCCGTACATTTTTTATAGTGCTCTTTTAAATTAAAAATCAACGTTATAAGTATAGATATGGTTTAATAAAATATTTAAAAATATCTATTTTTAAAGGTACAATTCACATAATATATTCTTTTAAGTTTCTTTCCAAAACCCACCATGTTCTTCCTATCTTTATTTATTTTTACGCTCACATAATTGAGACACTCGTGTCGAGCGGACAAATAAATTACGTCGTAATCACGAATGTTCATAAGTGCGTGTGCGCCGGTGAAGAGCATTTCCAAGACGTAGACCCGACGTCGCTGAGAAAGGAAAAAGACGTTCCTCTTTTTTCCGTATACTTATATATATACATGTATACAACGCTACAGCGACGGTGGTTTTCTCCGCGTGCGCGGCGCACTCAAGGTGACGCAATAAATTTCGTGAACAAGCGACGCGCCAGACCGCAGAGACTTTTTCGAGACTCGAGAGAGGACCACCCTGCGATATCCCTGTGTTCTGCTTCTCGTAACGCATTAAAGAGCTCCGAATTGTAAATCAGGATTTTTAATTGGAGGAATAATGTAGATTTCAGTTGCTGCGTTGGCTAACGTCAAAAGTAATTTGTTTATAGCGTGGTTAAGGTGAAAGGTGGATGGATACACGTTCAGCATTTCGGAGAAAATCAAGTATGATTTTCATTGTTTATATGAAAGTTGCGATTAAAAAGATAACTGTATTATTATACCGAGGTTTTTACCAAGAAAAAATTACCGCGCATCGTCTTCATTACTCTGTTTCGTAATTATCATGCTTATTTTCTTTGTTTCTACGTAAAAAATATAAAAGATGATCATGTGTACAGGCACGTAATTTTACTGATTTTATCTTGTGAGTGTAAGTTTAATTTCTTTTGACGAAACATATCCTGTAAGTCCAATGTACTCAAAAGCATGAAAAAAGTATAATTATATTTTTCTGAAATTTCTCACTCTTAAACATAAAAATATAAATTGTTTTTCTTACAATCTTTGTTAAACGTTCTTTTTTTCAAGTACACACTATTGTACCTAACTTGATCAAAAACCTACACAACTACAGTGTCGTTGAGATCAATCGATACTCGCATATCACCTGACGATCACGCTGACGCTAAAATTAGGCAACAACCATGAGACGCGACTGGTATATATATATATACACATGTGTATGTACGTATGTACACGCAGACACACGAATGAAAGAGCATATATAATATATATATATAGACGATCCGTCCGGTGCACATCGTCTCCTACGAGCGGCAGGTGGATCCGCCCTTGACAGATCGCATTT